>JARPMJ010008620.1:20000-33157 GCA_033366665.1 Phoxinus dragarum | reverse complement strand
AGCAGTTTGGATCAGTTATTTTTGAAGTACTAATGTTGAACCAAAACATTTATTAGTATTTAGTATTAGTATTATTAGCCTAATAAGTTCAAACATTATTAAAAACAAGTGAACAGTCAGTAATAAAATAAGAACAAATACACAAAATAAAAACAAATACACGAATTACAAGCAGAGATGCTACTAAATAACAGAGTTACAAAGTCTAACCGTAGTGTTCAGATACAGAAATTAATAATTAAGCCTAAATGTAAAATAACACTATTTGTTCACTGTAGAAATTAAATTATTAAAGCTGTGTTGTTTTATTAACATTAATGCCCAGACAACAGTGATTAGGCTGCCGTCACTTTAAGACCGACAATAATAAATATGAATCATATTAAATAATAATAAGATTTAATAATAATAATCTAAACCAGAATGATTACATTTCTGATTCCCATCGCTATTGGGAACGAGTGACATCATTGTCTCTCTCTCTCTGTCCATCTTTGTGTTGAATCCCAGCTGCTCTATAATAGTGTGTGTGTGTGTGTGTGTGTGTGCGTGTGTTTGGTCCAGACATGTCGGCCGCTGAAATGATCTCCCGCAGCCTGTAATAAAGCACCAGCATCCCTTCCCTCCACAATCCTGTCACTCCTGATCTCCGTCCTCTCCTCCCTCTGGATCCGTGCCACACGACGCATTCTTCCAGCCGGCCGTGTCCCGATCTGAGGAGAGAGAGAAAGGAAAAACCGGGAGTCAAAACAGAGGTGTGATTCACAGGCCTGATATAGGCTATCATCATCTGAGCAGCTGCTTCCTGGAATTAGAGCTGCGGGGGTGTGTGTGTGTGTGTGTGTGTGTGTCTGTGTGTCTGTGTGTCTGTGTGTGTCTGTCTCTGTCTGTCTCTCTGTGTGTGTGTGTGTGAGCAACCATTCTTTGTGACTCACTTGAAAAACAGGCTGACAAATGTATGGCTGAGAGAGTATGAATGACTGAAGCGGTTTAACTGGAGGAAACAGGATTTTTCCTCCCGCCTTATATTTAATCTCTCTCTCTCTCTCTCTCTCTCTCTCTCTCTCTCTCTCTCTCTCTCTCCTCTCCTCTCTCTCTCTCTCTCTCTCTCTCTCTCTCTCTCTCTCTCTCTCTCTCTAATGAGAGTTTTTAGTTTGCACATGTTTTGGAATGATTTTTTATGGGTATTTATTTGGATATTGATATATTGAATGTGTATTTTTTTGTACTCCTGTATAGGAACTGAATGTATTAGTTTAGGTTATTTGTAATAAAGGTGTGTTAAAATTAAAAATTATCTTATATATATATATATATATATAATCTCAAATCAATCCAATTCGATTCAGAAAGCTTTATTGGCATGACAAAAAAATAAATGTTGTATTGCCAAAGCATCAAAACAACATAGAAAAAGATTTAGAACATTTAGTACAGAAAATAATAATAAAAGTTAAATTAAGTTAAAAAGATAATATTATATATATTCATAGCTAGATATAGCAAAAATTATAATACTGATAACATAAAACAATGATAATAATAATAATAAAATATTAATAAATAAAATCTCTCTCTTTGAGAGATTTTTAAATGACTTTTTATTTTTATATTTTCTGTTTATCATTTGAATTTTTGTTATTTAAAAAAAATGGTTTTAGTCTTTAATGTTTTTTACTTCAACTTTAAATGAAAATTTGTTAATTTGACACTTCCTGAAATAAAATATGCATATGTTTTTAATACTTTATATCAGTTAACGTTTGTTTTAGTTTTAGTTAACAAACTGATTCAAATGCATCGCATGTTTCGTTTAAGCAAGCACACAATCTCACAATCCTGCGGTTCATTATTACAGCATATTCGGGGATGAACTGAAATTAGCCGTCTTGTTTCATGCTAACCGTATTAATAGACGCTGCAGATGACGCTGGCTGGCTTAAAGAACAGAGGCTGGTTTAGTCAGTGTCCTTAACCTACTTAAAATAGTGTGTCAACTAATACGTCTCTGTGGCGTTTCCCGTCTGAACAATGACACTGGAGAGTAGAAGAATAGCGAGCGAGTCGAACTTCATTTAGGAAACCGTGTCAATGTGAAGCTCTGTCACACGGCAGGCTCAGAATAGCCCCGTTCCCTCGGTAGGCGTTCGCAGGATCACTTTCATGAGGACGGCGTGCTGTTGCTACGCTTCGGCTGAGTGCTTGTTTAAGTAGGCAAATGTGTTATGCACACTTCATTGATAATGTAGTTCACGGGCAACTGGACATGCATTAAAATTGGCGAATGAGATGGTGCCGGTCCTGTTTTGTTAAGTGCATTTAATATATTCTGGTAAATCCATCTGGTGCCACGAGGAAGCGAGTTTCCTACAGTGTCGGATGTTTCCAGACAGGACGTGATCTAACGCAGTGGTTCCCAAACTTTTTTTTGTCTGAGACCCCCTTTTTCCCAAGAAAATATTTTAGGGCCCCCTTCACATTTAATGATATTATCGCTCTTGTAAAGCTTGCAGCAAGGATGACAAAAATATGTTGTTTTCAAATAAACGGTATGTTTACTATAACCAGATATGTTTATGCACAAATAATAGCCTATACTATTGAAAATAAAATAACAAAAACATCAGTAGGCCTTTTGTAATTTAAAAACGTAAGCCTACGAGTAGCCTATACACTGGCCCTATTTGAAATGCAATAACAAAAATATTCACGCTGGTGTGTGGGTTAAAAAAAAGAAAGAATATGCTATTACTAATCAATACTTGCATGTTATTTGTGAGGCTTTATTTTTTATGCGTTTGGCGCTATAGCGAGCGATAATAAACTTGCGTTTATTAACAGAATAATGTTTATTAACAGAATAATGCGTCTTTCGGAAGAACATTGTAGCCGGAACTACTTCTCTCTGTGTTCGTCTATGACGAGTCACGCAGGTCCTGGGCTACTCGATCCGAACCCGTGTAAAATAGTCCCAATGTAAACACTTATTATAGGAGTACCAGTGGTTCAGGATAAGACAAAAACACGGATTAGAAAATGGATTCATGATGAACTCACTCATATACATTTTGTCAATTTTGAACAGAAAAAAAGTTAAGGACTTTTATTTAATGCTCATTGCTCAACTTTTCAAAATATGACGCGACCCCCCTGTTGGGAACCGATGATCTAACGGACTGGGGTGCGTTTCCCAAAAGCATCGTTAGCCAACTATAGTCGCACACTAAAAAAATATTGTTGGTTTGACTTCAAAAACTAGTTAGCCTTGCAATTTTGAGTTAATTGAAATTAAAAATTTGAGTTAAAGGAACATTCCACTTTTTTTGTAAATAGCCTCATTCTCCAGCTCCCCGAGAGTTAAACAGTTTTACCGTTTCCGAATCCGTTCAACCGATCTCCGGGTCTGGCGGGTAGCACTTTTAGCATAGCTTAGCATAGATCATTGAATCTGAAAAATTACCAAAGAGTTGCGATATTTTTCCGATTTAAAACTTGACTCTTCTGTAGTTACATCGTGTACAAAGACCGACAGAAAATGAAAAGTTGTGATTTTCTAGGCCAATATGACTAGGAACTATATAATCTCATTCCTGCGTAATAATCAAGGAACTGCCGTACAGTGTTCCTTTAAGACAATAAAGGTGACTGGTTTGATCAACAGAAACTCAAAATATTATGATATCTGATCCACATTAGTTATCTAAGTGGATAGTTTTGATAATCAGCATATAGTTTAACGAGTCGTGTTTCCCAAAACTAAAAATTACAATGAACATTCACGAAAAATGTTGCATGTTTTGAACGACAGATCTCGATCAGTAGTTAGAAGCAGAGTTTCTTGTTTGCATGACATGTGGACTCAATAAATCCTTATCTTGAGGAAACTAAGCTGGCATTCAGTATCTTTTACTTTGTATATATATATATATATATACAGGTGAAACTGGAAAAATTATAATATGGTGCAAAAGTTCATTTATTTCAGTAATTCAACTTAAAAGGTGAAACTAATATATTATATAGACTCATTACATGCAAAGTGAGATATTTCAAGCTTTTATTTGTTAGAATTTTTATGATTATGGCTTACAGCTTATGAATTTTCACAATTTTTTAATTTGGGGTTTTCATAAGCTGTAAGCCATAATCATCACAATAATAACAAATAAAGGCTTGAAATATCTCACTTTGCATGTAATGAGTCTATATAATATATTAGTTTCACCTTTTAAGTTGAATTACTGAAATAAATGAACTTTTGCACAATATTCAAATTTTTCCAGTTTCACCTGTAAATGTCTTTTATGTCTTTTAGTTTGTCAAAAGATTTAAAGTGGCGTTTTTGAAGAGTGCGCATGTGCTCTAGTACGTACGAACGAGTCTATGATTGAATCTGGAAATAAAGCAAAATAACTAATTAGAATTAGTCTAAAAATGTTAGCCCAAAAATCTAGCATTATTAAATTTCAAACGGATTCATTAAAAGAAGTTATTACACACCAATGTGGTTGAACGACAAATTTGACGGTACGTTTTTAGGAAACCGTTGTGACTAGCTAGTTGATTTCTTCGACAATGCATCGTACTATGGTAGTTAAACAGTCGTTGTACGAGAAAAACACCCATTGCAACAATTGTCAGAGATGTGATGGCATTAGTTCACACTCCATTTAATAATAAAAAAATTAAGATCTGATTGATGTGGCTCCAATCTGATTGGCTGGCGCTGTGCAAATTCCAGTAATCGGGATAGGCACCAGGAAATTTAAGGGTTAGTTCACCCGAAAATTAATCTTCGGAACACAAATGAAGATATTAGTGATTAAATCTGAGAGTGTCTCACTCCTCCATTGGCTTCTATTGTAATTGAAACTTGCCGGCCCAGAAAGTTAGTAAAGACAATATTTAAAATAGTCGAAGTGACTACAGCGGCTCAACCTTAAGTTTAACAAGTGACCAGAATACTTTTGTGCGCTAAAACAAAAAACAAAAAACGACTTTATTCAACTATTAATTTTCTTCTGTGTGTTCCTCTGAGCAGCGCTTCATCAGAACGGAGGCTCACTATTGGCCAGCATCACACACATGACCATTCGTCAGCCAATAGTGAGCCTCCGTTCTGATGAAGCGCTGCTCAGAGGTCCACACAAAAGAAAATTAGTAGTTGAATAAATTTGTTATTTTTATGTTTTTTTGCACACAAAAAGTATTCTGGTCGCTTGATAAACTTAAGGTTGAGCCGCTGTAGTCACTTGGATTATTTTAAACATTGTCTTTACTAACTTTTTTTTGTGTTTTTTTGCGCACAAAAAGTATTCCCGTCTTTCATGTACTTTCATTTTTGGGTGAACTATCCCTTTAAACTCAAGAGCACAGGTTGTGCATCACTGTTTTGTAGTTTTGTGCAGAGTTTTAAATGAGGAATAGCGGCGATACGGAGTCAGTGATGCGCGGTGGCAGACCGGATTGCAGGATGGCGCCGGCGCTTGAAGTGTGGGTTCAATAATTGAGTCGACAGATTAAAGTAGGAGTCTCAGCCCTTTGCCACGAGGCTCTCGGGATGAAGCAGAGGTGGGAACGTCTGCGGATGAATGGGGGAATAAAGTGTGACTCACTTCCTGACCGGAGAAACCCTAGATCTGACTCTCGTACTTCCATCGGGAAGTTCATCCAGGGCGTCCGTGCGCTTCTGAGTCAGTGAAGCTGTTGGGCTTTCAGGAATCCGCGCGTCGATGCCAAGAGCTCTCAGACAAAGCAAACCCGCCGAGATCTGCCTCTCCTCTCAAACTCGCACACATGGAAGCCATTTGAGAGGCCTGGCTTGGAAACCGAGCCAAATACTCTCGAGATGACAGACTGTATTTGTGTCATGTGTGCTGTTTCTTACAGATTTTCCATGTTCCCTTACAGTAAAACGGCTAGTCATACAAAAGGCCTTCTGTCTCATTACTACAGATAGGCCCTACTTTATTGGGGTTTCTTACTTGAAAAAAATAACTGTATTGGATGTGTAAGCATGACTGTGTTTATGAATCACATACATGCAAAATAGACTAGTCATGCATTGGGTTTCGTACTGGTAAAAATGGGACGTTAATGGAAAATGTTGTATTTTTCTTTACTCTCATTACACTAAAAAAGGGTAGATGAGCATTCCACACTAGTAAGTCATAAAGGTTTGGAGGGTGAGTAAAGGATGACAGGATTTACATTTTGGATTCATTATTTGGTCACACTTTCGGTTCCAATTCTCACTATAACTATGACTTTTCCCTCAATAAACTCCTAATTACTGCTTATTAGTAGTTAGTAAGGGAGTTGTTAAGTTTAGGTATTGGGTTGGATTAAAGGGATGGTATAATGCCCTTTTCACAAGATGTACAATATGTCTCTGATGTCCCCAGTGTGTGTGTGTGAGTTTTAGCTAAACATAAACCACAGATATTTTTATATATCATGTTAAAATTGTCACTTTTTGAGGGTGAGCAAAAACACACCGTTTTTGTGTCTGTCCCTTTAAATGCAAATGAGCTGCTGCTCCCGGCACAGGGGGCGGAGCTTCAAGAGCTCCTTTTACCTCACTCACACATGCACTGAAAAATTAGCATATTCTGTCATGATCATCTATATATCGTGTTCCGGGGGCGGGTTTATGTAAATTATAGGGTTTGCAATGTCACTAACATGTCTGGGGTGAAGGTGTAAGTTGCCTAGTAACTCAATTGTTTTGAGCATTTGTTTTTTGCTTGTTTTTGTTATGTTGTTTTTTCTGTTGTATTATGTATTTTGGACCCTCTTGAAAATGAGATGTTGCATCTCAAGGGGCAATCTATTAATATATTGAATTGAATTGAATTGAATTGAACTAACCCAGGAGGGATGTTGTGTAGTTCCTACCAGCCGTTTGTTGTAGTCCTTTTCTTTAAAAGCAAATATCTCTCTTTGCTTTGAACTTTGAGCGTTGTAACTTTGCAGATGTTGTTTATGATCAAACAGCAACATTACACACTAACTACAGTTAGAAAAGTGAAATCATACTCAACCACCCCTTTAAGGGATGTATAATATGGTCATGCAGAATAAGGCATTAACATGTGCTTATAATACAGCCAATATAGTAATATGCATGCAGAATTGGACCCTAAAATAAAAGTTACAATTATTCTCTGTAAACATGCACTGTATGTTCATGCAATGATACCTTGTGTAGTTTCAGCCTCAGACGCCGCGCTCACAGTCCTTTCACTCGCCATCACATGCACATCAGGGGTTTTGAGAAGAAACTAATCGCTGGATTCACTCAAGTTCCCGAGGTTAGTGTGATCAAATCTTTGAAAAGACTGAATGTTATATATTCTTGAAATCAAAAGGTACATTTAGTCCGTGTCCGTAGCCTTAAGAGGCTTTCGTTACATTAGTGGACTCACTGACATACGCCAACAGATAAATCTCATGGAAAAACAGACCAAGAATATTGATGACATCATCTTGCACTCAAAGGCGTGTCCCAACGTGTTGTCCAATCGGATGTTCTCGAGCATGAGAATCTAAAGAGCATTCAACCTGATCTCACGAGAAAACATAACTATTTTTATTTCATGTGACTTTTATGAATGAGATTGTACAAATTCATAAGAAAAAGTAGCCACCGAAATATAAGATGGTTATGAATTGCAATGAGAGTGTTAAAGAGGATACGAGCCCTTTCATTTCTGTTTAAAAGTTGGAAATATGTCAAGGATAGAAAAATGCTTATCAAGACAAAAAAATGTGGATCTTTTAGAGTCAAATTGTAAAAACACTAGAATATAATATAATTCAGTATTACTTCTATTCACCTTTACACTGTAAAAAAAATATAATAATATTTGAAATGTATGGTATAAAAAATGCTGGGTTGTTTCAACCCAATTTTGAGGCAAATATGGACAAACCCAGCCGTTGGGTTACATTTTTTAATGACATTTTTAACCCAACGTTTGGGTTTGTCCATGTTTGCCTCAAAATTGGGTTGAAACAACCCAGCATTGTTTTAGAGTGTAAAAAACTGGCAGTTGTGGTTTTTTAACATTTTAAGTTTTACTGATTTAACTATTTTTTAACTGATATTATGTTAATATATCAAATTTCATCTTTATAATATACTGACAGTCATAAGAGAAAGTCACATGATGAATCAAAGTTCATCACTCGTAGCTTTTCCACAAGCTGAAGTTAATTATAAATATACACTCTAAAAAATGCTGGGTTGTTTTAACCCAATTTTGAGGCAAATATGGACAAACCCAAACGTTGGGTTAAAAATGTCATTAAAAAATTTAACCCAATGGTTGGGTTTGTCCATATTTGACCCAAAATTGGGTTAAAACAACCCAGCATTTTTTAGATGAGATGTAACTTAAAACCCTAATGTACATAACTTCTAAAACTAAAAAACTTTTATTTCAATGATAAACCATCAAAAGATCACAGAGAATTCTGTGAATGTCAATTTACGGTGTAAATTATAGAATTATACATCCGGTCTTTTACTGTAAAATCACGTGAAGTATTTAATTAGATGTATCACAGTTTTTCACCTTATTGAGTAAGTGAGCGTACCGTTGAAAAACTTTTTACTGTAGCATTTTCTCAGTTTTCGAGTGCATGTCCACGTTTCTGTTGCATCATCTGTTTCTGTCCTCCTGTGTTTCACATTATGTTTTATAGCGTGCTGAGACGCTGTGGTCGTGTGGGATCTGCTGTTTCTGTGCTCGACGTCGCTACGCTGAACACACCAGGAGGATCACGAGGGTCTCGCGGCACAAACCCCCGCGGCTCACTTCTGTTTATGAGGGACGGAGAGACCAGACGCTCGGTGTGTTGAAACATGAACACCGAAACCACTGAACCTGTGAGGATGTAAACGTTTAAGAAGAACACATATTTATTAACCACTAATCTGAATTATAAGGGGTAAAAATGTGACCCTGGAGTCCGGACCACAAAACCAGTCACATGGGTACATTTTTTGAATTTGAGAATTATACATCATCTGAAAGCTGAATAAATAAGCTTCCCATTGATGTGTGGTTTGTTATGATTGGACAATATTTGGTCGAGATACAACTATTGTAAATCTGGAATCTGAGGAGCAAAAAAATCTAAACATTGAGAAAATCTCCTTTAAAGTTGTGCATTTATGTTCACGATTGTGCTGCATTCACTCACAAAAATACATGTTTTATATATTTACGGTAGGAAATTTACTAAATATCTTCATGGAACATGATCTTAATATCCTAATGATTTTTGGCATAAAAGAAAAATGGATAATTTTGACCCATACAATGTATAGTTGCTATTGCCACAGATATACCCGTGCGGCTCCAGACTGGGTGTGTGCTATGTAGATTATACAGTGTTCGAAATGTTTTGTAAAGTGCTCCTATTATGCTTTTTTACATGTTCAACTTTCTTTAGTTTAGTGTGTATTGTTGAAACTGGTTTCCTCCAGCAGTTCTTCTCTATATCAGTGTCAGTGTTTCTGAACTCCTGAAACGCCTCCATTGTAGTCTTGAGGAACGAACACGTCACAATATTCTTCATTTAAATAATTAATGCGCAGAATAAAGGGGCGGGCCTGGTTGAGTTAGTTAGTAGTGTTAAACTGGCGGTTATGGTAAGGCGCGGGACATTTCCCAAACACACTCAAATCGCTCGACCAATCACAACACACTGCTCCAGCCGACCAATCAGAGCACAGTGTGCTTTTCAGAAGGAGGGGTTTATAGAGACAGGAACTAAACAGAGCGTTACTAAGGGCCCTTTCACACCTACCTTGTTTGGTCCGGATTTTCGGACTTTTCAGTTTGATGCGAATCAAAACAAAATGAAACCTCCCCCGGATCACGGTCCGGACCAAACAGACGAAATTTGGTCCGATGAAAAGAGGTAGTCTCGGTCCGGATCAAACTGAACAAAGGTTGGGATCGTTTCTATGAACGCATTTTCTGTATGGTTCAGACTTTCAGAGCATTTACAGGAAGATCCGGTGGTTCCCGCGTAGCCGAAGAAGTTAGCAGGAGAAATGAGCCGTGGTAGCACATGTGGAGAGGAGACGAGGTTTTTAATTGAAATATGATCTGACGACATAAGTCGTCAACTGGGAAAAACGCTTGCAGTCTTCTCCTGCTTTCCCGCCGGCGACGATCAAATGTTCGCACGACGAGGACGTTCATTTGGTGTATTGGAACTAGCCTAGCGTATAGTCGGTGCTGCAAGTAGTAATGCAGTAATAATAACAATATAGTTTTAATGATATGTGTCTGTTCAACAGCCAACACGCTGACGTCAGACGCACGTCCGTTTACAAACCAATCACTGTCGAGATGCCGACGACAGGACGCAAGTATGTCATGTACAGTTTGTTAGTGCGCTCGTATTATTGACCGTTCGCAAAGACCCGCCCCCCTTAGTTACTGTCGCTATGCCCGACAAGCTACGCTGCTCTCTCACACACACACACGTTCTCACGCAGTGAAAAACACATCGCGGAGCAGAGAGACACTGAAAACACACTGACAGACACAGACTAGGTTACTTTTGATATTAAACAAAGTCTCACCTTTCAAATTTTATAATTTTTTTGAAGAAATTTAAACAATAAATACCGTTTTGTGGCTCTTTAATGTGTCGTGACAGATCGCTGTGTCGCCTCAGTTAAAGCCGCTCGTGAACCGATCATCTCTTCCTTCTAGTTCATTTATAGCATCAAATAAACATGAATGAACATCAGAAGGAATGTTGTTTTAACCGTGGAAAGACGTCAGTACACTCCGCTTCTCAAGATCAAATCCTCCCATGTTAATCTACTAACTCTCCTGACTGCTGTGTCCGACAAAATGGCGGATGGCGAAGTATGATTGGTCAGATCACCTGTCAATCAAGCTCCCTGCGAAGGGTCAGTTGCAATGTGAAACCAAACGCAAAACAATCAAACGCTGGTGCTGACTCTCAGAAACGCCCTGACAGACTGGGAAGAGAGGAGCCGCAACAATGGAGAATATGAGGAAATAATGTGTTTTTGAGCATGAAATCCTGTTCTAGTTGAGCCTAAAAACCAAATCAAGACTTTGCAAAAGCGCATAATAGGTCAGCTTTAAAAATTGCACCTAACTTTTAAAACAGTACGCATAATACACATGTCAAACTTGTTCTAAAATTGTCTCAAAATAGCAAACATGTTTGATATCGTCTGACTTGATAAAAAATGAATACACTACACTACACACTTGCCCAAAATCTGCAGATCGAATCCCTCAGACTGCAAATCTGTACAAAAGTCAAGTAGTTTTTGCCATTTTTTTAAGTTGCGCTGATATGATTATATGATTATCATCTGTGAATTATGCTGAAATATTGTGGTGCTGATTCAGCATTATGCAAAAACAAAAGTTTTCGATTCCGTTTCAGAAATGCAGTATTAACAATCAGCAATTATTTTACTACAAAGTGAAAGTATTCCTGATCATGTGATCTCAACATCAGACCGCTTTTATTAGGAAACTAATGTAATTTCTGCACCACATATGAACACATGAATTTAAAACTATTTATCAAAAGTATTATTTACATTAGTAAACGCAAACCAATAATGAACAACAGCATTTGCTAATCTAATGTTAATTTCAACATTAACTAAAACATAAAAAAAATGTGTGAACATTAATGCACAAACAAAGAAGCATATTCTTATTTACTAACATTAAAGATTAATAAATGCTGTAAAAATATATATTATAAAAAAAATTGGGGTTTAACTTAAAAAAGCAAGTTACCATGTTGCCTTAAAATTTTGAGTTCGTTGTAATTAAAATTTTTAAGTTAATACAATGAAGAAGAATGGTTTAATTAATAAACAGAATTACATCTTCACACATATCTGAATATCTTCACACATTAGTTATCGAAGTTGAATTGAAAAAAGATAAAAAGTTATGAAAATATGTTTTTACAGTGTATTACTAATTTCTTCCAGGTTCAAACTTTTTTAATGGGTGCAGTTTTTATTATTTACATTATACATCATTTAAAGTATACAGTTGTGATCAAAAATATTCTGCAACGCAATATAAAGATACACATTTCCTCATGCAATCCATTATAAAAATATAGCGATTGATATTTGTTCAGCATTTGCGTTCTGCCTATAGAGGCGATTTAATCATCATTGTGTTTGAATGATAAAAGCATCGAGGATTCAAGACAATAAATTACAGCATCGGGAACGATCCAAAGTCGCTCCAGGGAGTGGACAAGAGCAAGTGAAAATACACACATATTATCAACACCAAAATGACGATGAGAGAGATGAATATAGTCTGAGTCCTCCTGAACGAGCCACGGCTCTTGCGTTTGGCATCTTGCCCGTGTCTCTTCATAATCTGCACCTGTAGGTTTACAGTATCCAGTGGAAATCGCCCACGGCTGGAGTTTTGTCCCCGCAACTGTTGCAAACAATCGGCTCCACCTTTGGTCTCGGGCCGGGGCGAGGTTTGAACAAGCCCTCGGGGAGAGACGGGACGAGGAAAGAAAGAAAATGTGTATGTGTGTGAGAAATAAAAGGCAGGTTTGATCCGAGACTCTTTGTGTGGTGTGTTTGCAGGCTCCTGATGTGTGTGTGTGTGTGTGTGTGTCGTGATGGAGCAGGTGTTTAATTCTCCACCCTCGGGACCCGGATGAAACCTCACAGGTGTGCACAGGTCTGGAGTCAGCAGCTTTTGTGAGTTTGTGTTTTTATTCTTTGTCTGGTTGTTCACATGACCTTTTTTTTTTGTTTAAACGTGGCCCATATTATGTACATTTAGTCATTCAATAGACTCACATATTCACAGTATTATTACAAGCATATCTGACACTGATCTGACACTCTTTTGTGTGTATTTTTGTCATTATATTTACATTTTATGTAATTAATATAAACGACTAACAACATTTATAATGTTGTTATTATATTTTATTTATTATAATTTATTTACATAATTAACATTTATAAACATATTTTTTATATAAATAAATATGTAATACATTAATTTATTAATTTTAATGCATTGTATTTTAATTCATTTCCAGCGTTATTTTAATATTATTTATACTAGTATTGTTAGTAGTAGTAT
>JARPMJ010008620.1:12500-17500 GCA_033366665.1 Phoxinus dragarum | reverse complement strand
GGCTTTACTGTATCCAATAATATATGTCTGAACATATATAAATATACTTCTTGTCAGACAGGCAAGAAAATGACTCAGAGCATAGGCGACACTGTCATAAGCCATCATATTTTAATAAGGGTAAAACCCGAGGATGGGCGGGTGAGGAGAGCCATTTTTAGCTGCGCAGACACACAGTGAGTTCACACACACACACACACACACACACACGCACACACACACACGGTTGACTCATGTCTCGAGCGCCACTCACACGCTTTTTCCCTTCAGAAATTAATGTCTGTTTATATTTGATCTCTTTTCCTTTGTCCCCTTCCTCCTCACATGAACACATGGCATTATATAGACACATGTGACCCTGGACCACAAACCCAGTCTGGAGCCGCACGGGTATATCTGTGGCAATAGCAACTATACATTATATGGGTCAAAATTATAAATTTGTCTTTTATGCCCAAAATCATGAGGATATTAAGATCATGTTCCATGAAGATATTTAGTAAATGTCCTACCGTAAATATATAAAACATGTATTTTTGTGAGTGAATGCAGCACAATCGTGAACATAAATGCTCAACTTTAAAGGAGATTTTCTCAATGTTTAAATTTTTTTGCTCCTCAGATTCCAGATTTTCAATAGTTGTGTCTCGACCAAATATTGTCCTATCCTAACAAACCTTATTTATTCAGATTTCATATGATGTATAAATCTAAATGTCAAAAAAATTGACCCATGTGACTGGTTTTGTGGTCCAGGGTCACATATATATAATATTATGATAGCTCGACTGAACGAAGTGTTGAATCGATACGAGGCTAGAGTAGATATTGCATAATTGGAATTTAATGTTGCATTGATATCATATCGCTATTACAGTCAGTAATTATTATTTGAGTTTTGATTTTTTCAAGAGTTTTTTAGTAGTAAAAACGTGCAGATCTTGTTGAACTCATAAGTACAAGTTGCATTATTTTGGAAGTTTTGATTCTGGAGCTGACTAGGCCAAAATAACAAACACAACTTCCTTATTTTTAAACCTCTTCCCTAAACCCTAACCCAAAAAGAAAAGGAAAATTAATACAATATAGAAACCTTACTCCCTATCCAAAACCAGAGTGTAATGGTGTAACGTAGGCCAGTAAGAGCTGTGCGTGTAAACCTCACTCCCCCGGCCTCAAGAAGTGAGAACTGCGGTCCTTGTTAACGCCGGAGACCCCGGTCCGAATCCCAAACTCGGGGTGGGTCATGTAGGACCGGTGTGGTGAAGAGATGAGTCCCACATTAGGACCCCAGTAGTATGCCTGATCGAAATGTTTTGGGATTGCATGTGGAAACTTCAATGTTTATAATACGTGTATGTTTATATTGCAGTGTGCTGCAAGTATGCCTGTTCTCGTGATGAGCTGTTTTAGCTTGATGTGGTAGCTTTATGTATAGCATGCTAAATCCCGCTGCTGTGCACATGTGTATCATGCATGCCGCCTATATGTATAATAGCATGATGTTGCAAACATAGGCAGTGTGTCAGAGCGTGTGGATCACGTGGTGATGAAGGTAAACAACACACACACACACACACACACACACTGTACGCAGCAGAACTGAAAGCCTGGCCTCGGTTTCCTGGAATTGTTATTGTGCTAAAGCCGCATCAGCAGTCAGTCTCTCTCTCTCTCTTCAGGGGTTTGCCCTCGCACGCCCCCTCCCCGACCGTCTGCACACTGCAGGCTTTTCACGGTCACATGGGTGTCCTCTCGTCTCTCTCTCTCTCTCTCTCTCTCTGCTCTCATTCGAGTCACGAACGCCCCCCCCCCCCCCCCCCCCCCCCCCGTGCACTGTCAGGTCACCCGCATGTTTGCTCAGATGGAAATGTAGAGGAAATGAAACGAATGCACTGAGCCAGGCTTAACCCTTCGCTGGGATGAGCCGTCTGCCCAACAGAAGAACCCACATCTGATAATGCAGCGTAAACCCCCCCCCCACCACCCCCACTGCGCTGCTCGGTCAACATGAAATGCAATTGACCCTGTGTACTTTCTTAGTCTTATTGAGAGCTGACGGCATGTTATTGAAAAGGAAAATAATAGTTTCATCAAAGTAACATAATGCAATAATGTCCTGCAATGTCCTACTTTCCATTTTAGCTGACATCATCATGATGGAATTGGTGTGTGTGTGTGTGTGATGTGTATTGGGGGGGGGGGGTCAAGCTTGTGTGAACCAGGGGTCGTGGTTTAGCTGGTTAGTTTGGTCCAGTTTGCCCCTGCTGGCCGATGCTGGAACTGCAACTAATGGGGCAAACAGCATTTTTCTCCATTGACAGAAATAGCCTAGTAATTTTTTTCCTGCAAGCAACATATAAATGGAAATTAGTTTTTATTTTTTATGATGTTTTAGTGACCAATTTTTTAAGAACACTTGGTTGGGGAATTCTTATTTATTCATCCATCCATTCATTTGGCGTTCATTTATTCATTCATTCATTCATTCATTCATTCATTCATTCATTCATTCATGCGTTCGTTCATTCATCCATCCATCCATTCATTCATCCATCCATTCATTCATGCGTTCGTTCATTCATTCATTCATTCATTTATTCATTCATGCGTTTGTTCGTCCATCCATCCATCCATCCATCCATCCATCCATCCATTCATCCATCCATCCATCCATCCATCCATCCATCCATCCATCCATCCATCCATCCATCCATCCATCCATCCATCCATTGTAAAAGGTCTGCAAAGTTTTAAAGATCAAAGTGCACGACAAATAAAGTTATACGAGCCGTCAGTAACTCCACGATCATTTCATTTTTCATTTCTTCGAACAAACTGTTTTCAGACTCTTTGAGAAATTAGGTAAATTGCAATTTGTATTATGAGAAAATTTAAGTGTTTTTTTTACCTTGGATGCATGTAAACATATAGGCAGCAATGCTGTCGACTTATGAATTTACACATGGTTCGTCTTAAAGCAGATTAAAAACCCAGTAGACATATAAACAACATTAAAAACTGGATTTTCACCATATGAGTTTTAACATAGTGGTTATTAATTCAATTGGTCGCAGGTCTTGGATCTAAATTTCTGCAAAAGATACACAGTTTGTCTTTGAAACCACTTTAAACAGGCTTTGAATTTGACCCAGTTTCACACTAAGCTAATGTTAGAGTAATATGAAGCACCTGGGTGCAGAATTGCGGTTTAAGCTTTTCTGTTTCTTCTGGATTTTTTTCAGAGCTGCATAAACATGACAAGTTCTAGAACCAGATTAGAATATTTTGAAGATTTCTGTGTGCCCAAATGTATTTGGTTGACCTGTCTTTGAATCCGCTATCTGTTGTGTTCATAATTTTATCCCGTAAAACTCATCTTTGATCACCAAAATGACATATTTAAAAGCTTTTTCCTTGAATGTAACTCAACACCCTTGCCTCATTTAGTATACGTGGTTCTATGAATATGCAAATGAGCCCCGCCTCCACTCACTCACTCACTCAGAGATCCACTGGTTGACGATCACACGTTGATCTGATTGGTTACAAGGTAGTGTGTGACGTCAGAAACACCAGCGATTTCAACCCGTGTTTTTGAGACTGTCTTTGGTTCACTGCAGTTTTAAGCAGAAAATACTCAGCAATGCTGTCGACTTATGAACTTACACATGATTTGTCTCTTAAAGCATTTTAAAAACACCACATAGACACATAAACAACATTAAAAGGGGGACATTATTATCTTCATGTCTTAGTCGCATGTAGGGCGATACTATTGTTTACATTTAGCGACTATAGCAATCAAGCAGTTGAAATTTGATATATAATATGTATAATTTTATGTGAATGTACAGCATGTATATATGCGGATAAAGTTGGACATAATCATACAGGTGAAACTCGAAAAATTAGAATATGATGCAAAAGTTCAGTAATTCAACTTAAAAGGTGAAACTAATATATTATATAGACTCATTACATGCAAAGTGAGATATTTCAAGCCTTTATTTGTTATAATTTTGATGATTATGGCTTACAGCTTATGAAAACCCCAAATTCAAAATGAGAATATTGTGAAAAGGTTTTCATAAGCTGTAAGCCATAATCATCAAAATTATAACAAATAAAGGCTTGAAATATCTCACTTTGCATGTAATGAGTCTATATAATATATTAGTTTCACCTTTTAAGTTGAATTACTGAACTTTTGCATCATATTCTAATTTTTCGAGTTTCACTTGTACATCCAACTTTATATTAAGAGCTGGGTGAAAATATAGGTACATTTTGCGCCGATATAAACAATCAAGCAGTTGATCATCATAAATTAAGTATCATTTGAAAGCTTAAACCGGTTTAAAATTGGAAACAGTGTTCAACTTGTGTGATATCAACTTCAAATTTGGACACAAACACATGGCTTCAATTTTAGAGTCCGAATTATTTTGCACAATATATATTTTGTGTTTAATAAAAATAGTTCAGTACATTTCCTTTAAAGTAAACTTAAACTTCCAAAAAACTTTTATTTACACAAAAAGTGCAATATATGCTGTTACCTTGAAATAAAAAAAACTTATATTATGAAATAATATTTCAGCCGTAGTGAGAAACATGGACTTTTCCGTGTGTGTATGTGTGTGTGTGTGTGTGAGAAGCTTGAGATGTTTTGTTTGGGTTTCTTTGCAGGGCCACTGATCCACTTTATCTTCAGATTATTTGTGTGGCTCTGCAATAATGTCTCGCAGACTCAAGCTATCCTTACATGGTCTGACAAACATCGGCCTCGTTTTCTTTCCCAGCCAGAGTCGTCCGAATGACCTTATATGATCTGAACTGCATGGTCTACATGGTCAGCTACAGAAAAATACAAGTATATGACGGGAATATCAACTATTTACAGTATATAGTTAAAACTCATGAAGGAGTTGTGTGACTGACTCACTTTACACATCTTCTTTCCAAATAGATAAATGGACATGATTTGAAAGTAGAAT
>JARPMJ010008620.1:0-10000 GCA_033366665.1 Phoxinus dragarum | reverse complement strand
GAACTGGTTTATAAGCCTGGTTGTGTACATGTTTCTGCTTATATGCATGTGAATACGGAAACAGTGTAAATGTCTTGTAAATTACTTATTTATTTGTTTTTGTTTTATATCACAGACCATCATCTGAAAATGAATCCGATGAAGTTTGGGAGCCAGTCATTGAACAGGGACATGACAGTATCTCATCAGGAGAGGACCCTGGAATGTGCCCCTGGAAGATAAATATTTTTTTTTCCTGATAAATATAATATGTAAATAGTTGTGTGCATATATACATAAATATTTATATATTTATTTATTTATATATATAGTGGGAGTTTTTGAATATTAAAGTGTTTTAGTTCAATATAACTTGTTTTGTTTCTTTATTTGTAGAAAGTTTGGTTTCAAGAATTGGAAAAAAAACACTGTTTATGCTTCAGTTACTATGTGTTAGCAATTATTGACAGTGAATATGGATCAGGAATATAATAGCTCTAAGTGTAACCTTTCATTAGAGGCCAAAATTATGACTGTAGAGTAAAGCATTCATGAATAGCAGCAATGTTATGGGTCTATGGCTAAAAAAGGGTCATTTGGAGTCTCCAAGTGGCTTTTTTTGGGGAGCGCCTAGGCATAACCTTAGATAAACATGTGTAAAACACTCATTTTCAAAGGTATTGTTATAAAATTTGAAATTGGGTTTGGTAAGGCTTCATGCTGTGATACCATTGTGTTTTCCAGCTTATACCTCCCAGCTATAGCTATCTGCAGGCATCTGTTTACAAAAATAAATGTAGGCGGAAATTTTTCCCCACTTTTTTAGTGTGTTCAAAGTTATATTACTCAATAGCAGTAAGACATACAGTGATTCTGACTGTTTAGGAACAAACCTCAATGTGTCCCCTTCCAAAAGAGACCAAAAGCATGCATATACTCCGAAGGGTTCAAGAACAGCATGCAATTTAATTTGGGTAGGCCTTTTTTAGGCGTTTTTTTGCAAAATTGCAGGATGTCTAAAAGGTTAAGAGTGTCCCGAACCTGCTCGGAAGAACGTCGGAGGAACATGTTGAATATTTACGATCAGAAATCCTGATGGACAAAAAAAAAATTTTTTTGCTCCTTATGTTTGTGGTCTATCACATTTTGAAAATCTTATAAGATGTAAAAAATACTAAAAGTAAAAAACCCTTTGATTTCAAGGAGACTTTAAAATGTGTAATTTCTAAATGGGTTTGTAAAAATAATGATTGTTTTTCTGTCACAGACTCTCGCTGTCTGAGTGACCTGCCTTCAGGCTACTGTGAGCGGTGTGTCTCCCTGGATGGCAGGGGTCGGCAGAGGTCACAGGGGTCGTCAGAGGTCGTCAGGGGTGTAGGACCCCGAGGAAACTTCATCTCGTGCTTCCCCTCGAGCAGTTCCTGTGCGTGTCTCTCCAGATCCCGGCTCGTGTCTCTGATCGAAGGCCAGAAACAGGAGAAGACAACAGGGTTGACACTCACACGTGTGCCGGCTGATGGATGATGTGGGATTCGGCTCCTCAGAAACCCTTGCATCCTCAACCCGGCAACCCTGCGGCAGCTGACCGTCACCATGGCAACTCGTGCCCGGGGCTCATGGGAAGGATGGAAGACGGTAGTGGTAAGCATTAATATTGTACTCTAATGCTTAAAGCTACAATATGTAATGTTTTCGCCGCTAGGGGTCGCTAATCTCTTACAATAACACAGGCGTAGGTTGATGACGCATAAGCGGAATTATGAGACTTGTCATCAAGCTGATGGATCTAATATTGTTTATGGATGAGTGAATACATTGATGTTTTTATCATGACTGTGGTGTGAAGCAGAGCGCGAGTGCTAATGAGAGACAGATATCAGCGCCACAACGCGAGTCCCGCGGATATAAAGGAATAAGGACCTGCAAGTGCTGTATTAATACTCACACAGGACAGTTTATTAGACGAATGAAACTTGTGAGGTAACGCAGCGCTGTTCACTCGCTCTACACTATCACACTAAACTGCAATTGAGTGTGTTGAAAGTTATTGGGCCCTATATTAACGCTTTGAAACGCAAGTATCAAACGTGAAACGCAAGTAACTTTGTGGGCGGGGTCTTGGGCGCTGTTGCTATTATACCGGCGGGATAAACGACTCTTGTGCCCGGCGCAAATCTAAAATGTGTTGGTCTGAAGTCGCTTCATTACTCATAGGTGTGGTTTGGGGCGTAACGTGAAATAAACCAATCAGAGCGTCCTCTCACATTCCCTTTAAGAGCCGGCGCGCTTGTTCCATGGCGGATTGCTATTATAACGGCGGGTTTGCCGGCGCACGCCAGGAGCGGTTCACAGCCGAGGAGACCGACGTTCTCGTCAGGGCCGTAAAACACAGAGAAGTGACATTGGGGATGATGGGAGAAACACACACAAATTAGCTTCGGTTAAACAGGCGTATAATAATTTGGGTAAATGTGTATCTATATTTATTTTTTCACATCTTCATGGACACAACAATGATTTCCCTCGTGTGTTAATATTTTTCCATGTAATAATGTATGATTTGCAAAAATAAAAACTGCTGCGTCTGTTTAGATGAGAGAATCAAAGTGTTTGCGCGTTGTTCACACGCTACATAATGGCCAAGCACGCGCCCTTAAAATAGCATCTGACTAACGCGGAATTGTTTTCTGAATCTGCAAAATATCACCAGGGAACGTTTGCGCCGGAACTTTTCTCTGAACCGCCCCCGCGAGCGCAAGTTCATTCCCTAATTTACCGACATGCGTCGGTGTACAAAGTCAATTGCGCTGGGTGCACGATAGGGCCCTTAATGTATACTGTGTGTTAGTTTGTCTGTATGAGACTAGCAGTAAGCTAGATCAACATTAGAATAACATACTGATCATATTCTAACATTTCATCATGTTGAGCTATATAACATTGATTAGTTTTATGTACATTTGTTCTCCTGTCCAATAAAGTACATGCGGCGTCTCTGTCGAGTGGAAGTTAGTCGCGGACGCTAGCTCTCTGTGTCTCGAAAACACTGATATGGATCCTCGTTTTAGAGATTGGCGTCAGTTTTATTTCAGTTCGCCTAATATCTGGTTTGATCTGCATTGAGAGATGATCTAATGGAAAGTTCATTATGCCGATCTCTAGGTATGGTGACGTGTGTGTGAGGATGTGCGGATATTTTAATCCCAGAGGTCAAGAGAACTTTATCAGGATCATAGTATCCCGGATCCATGAAATAAATGGCTGTGTGCTGACTTATGCACACTGTGTTTTAAGAAGAACATTTATTTATTTACGACACATTATTCATTCACAAAGAAAATTGGTGTCCTTAAAGGTTGGAGTTTTCCTCATTTTTTTAATTAAGGCATTAAGATCAATTTCCAAAAGATGATTTTTTATTCCTCTTTTTAGTCAACTTTAGCATGTGTGTGTTCACTTATGCTAGGCACTGTGTGTGTGTGTGTGTGTGTGTCTCTATATACCTGTATATAAATAACTTCTTTTAAATTCACTTTTACAGCAAAATATAGATTTTTTTTTTCTTTGATTTTTGTGGTGGTAAAATGTTACCTTGACATTTTTCATGCAGTTCATATATATTTGCACATATAATTAATTTTGCATGACCTGCGTCTGTGTAAAGCAAGACTTAAAACTGACGCAGGGACTTCAGTGAACCGGTTGCTTTGGCCGTGTGCTAAACGAATGAATACGATATTCTCCAAACTCTAAATCTGTGCGTGTTGTTATGAGTCTATTTCCATACACACTTTGATTCCTGAACTTCTAGCATAATCATATTCTGTTTGATGTCTGCGGTCTGCGTCTGTATAATGAAGCCAATTACTGACGGGTCTTCTGTTGCCCGCTGCAGTCTTCAGGCTTGCAGGATCAGTTCTGCTGTTAAAGTAGCAAATGCTGTGTGCTAAACACAGTGGCATCTCTTCAAGGATAACAGATGAAGTGTCTATCATCGCAAAACAAGGCGACCACACGTTAGCATCTCCAGATTTAGCTGCCAGTGTTCATATGTTTATTGATCCAGTGTTTTATTTGAGCAGATCATCATATTTTAGGGACTGAGCTCTTTGCAGCAGTGGGTAATTGCAGACATTATTGTAGTTATTGTGCAATCTTAGTGTTAATATTGTGTTGTTTTCATTTGGATGCTAGTTTTGTGAATGAGACGCTCAAATAGTGGAGCTTATTATTTTTCATGGGAAAAAAAGTTATAAGATTAGAAAGATGGCTAATAATAAGTCAATATGGATGTGATATAGATATAGCAAGTGTTTACATATTTTCATACACAATGTTTTTTCAAAATTCAGGATTATAATAGTTAATTAAAAATAAAACCATAAAATGTGTCACTTGAAATAAAATAAACTTTTTTATTTTAAGCTATAGTATATTTTATATAAGGCAAGGCAACATTTCACATTTTCATTTAGTTTAACTTGTACTCAAATAGCTAAAGTTTAAATAAAAATAATACAATAATTTAATATATCGACATATTAAAAAAAAAAAAGCTAATAAAATTACACAACAAAATGAACTAAAATTAAAAAAATATATATATATTAGTAACTATACTAGTATAGTAGTATTTCAGTGATACTAAAATAACATTTTTGCAGAAGTGATATTTTTGAATTATTTCAATACTTTTTCAACACATCAATATTTTGTGTTAGCTTTTATATTTATATTTTTGATTTTCATACTTTAGGTTTTAGTAGTTATGTGCTTTTGTCAATTTTATATATTTTTTTATAACGAATTGAATTTATTTAATTTTAGTAATTTTAGTACTCGAACATAACTTATTTTATTTCTTAAAGTTTTCAATCTTACATTTATATATCATTTCATTTAAGCTTTATTTCAATAACCAATAAAAAAAAAAAATAGTTTTAGTGTTAATTTTAGATAATAATGATGATAACTCTATTTTGAATACATAAATGACGCGCCATCCAGTGAGAGTAAAGCTTCAGTTTAGCATATGATGCAAATAATCTCTCAAATGAAATCTCTCAGTCGTCTGGTGCTCTTTCACTTTCCCCTTATTCATCCAGCTCGTCTTCTTCTGCCACATTTCTGATCTTTGCAGTTTTCACTCGTCTTGATTTATGTAATCTAGCCCGCCGTCACATCATCAACCCACAACATGTGCTAACTACGCCCTGTTCTTCAATATCATGATTGATTCCTTGCAGAAAAGGGTCGGAAAACTCAGCTCAGCCAAATCAGATCCTCCAGTAAAAGAAGCCCACAGTGCGGTGTGTTTGTTTGTGGGCAGATGTAGTAACGTAGTCAGTTGCATAAGCGTTCGGGTCTCTGGAAAACTTTTCACACTTACATAATCAAGAGCTCTCGAAGCAGCCATATCAATTTTACATGGAGCTCATGCATCATTCAGGAAAACTGCTTTTCCTGTTTATCTCCTGATTTCTCAAGGCGATCCGGGAGCTTCTTCAGATGCATCCTTCAACAGATTGTAGATTAGGATTAATCTAAGAGACTTAGACGCTCTCCTGAGAACAACTTCCATGAGAATACTATAGCTATGTTTCCATCCACCTATTTTTATGCAAATTTTGTGATATTACATGAGAAAACACTGGATGCTCGTGAACACATGCGATGGTTTATCCGCAGATGTTTTATGCGATATTCCAATGTTGAGTACGAGTGAAATTCACAACCTTAGATGAGAACAGCTAATGATAGACTAGTATGTTTTATCTTGATGTTTTATTTGGTCGTGGTCCTTTTTTCTGGTGTTCGTACTGCAAGTGGAGTCACATTTATTCATCAATTATTATTATATACTTCCCATTTAATGTTGTAAAATTCAGTTTCAGCTGTAAAGCAGCTCTACAGAAGACAAAAGCGTTGTTATTCAGCTCAAGTCAGTTTAGGATTGATTCGGTTCAGTTGTTGATGTCATTGTTGATGCGCGTTCGTGACGTCATGTAATACGCAATTACGTTGAAAAGGTCACGCTTCAACGAGTCAGTGTTTACAATTGTGCGGAAGGAGGACCATACACACATATTCGAATGTCTTTGTGTCAGTTTATCGTTTAAAATGTCCATTTCGTGTGCGTATCCTGGGTGTTGTAATATTAAAAAGCATAAAAGAAAAGTCAGGACAGACATTTTGACTTTTCACAGAAGTGTGACCTTTTCAAACGTAATTGCGTATTACGTCACGAACGCGCATCACAGAACAGAGCAAGGTGAGCGTTTGTGCTTATAAAACGTAAACTTTTTTATTTATTTTTGAAATGACCGATCGTTTCGCTAGATAAGAGCCGTATTCATCGTCTGGTGTCGTTTAAAGCCCTGTGAAGCGGCACTGACACTGTCATCTGGACCTTGACCCGTTTGGGGCCCATTGACGTCCATTATATGGAGAAATGTTTTCATCAAAAACCTTAATTTCTTTTCGACTGAAGAAAGACAGACATGGACATCTTGGATGACATGGGGGTGAGTAAATTATCAGCAAAAGTTTTTTTAAAAGTGAACTAATCCTTTAACGATTTAATGAATTAACGAATTAATCTTTGCGATTAATTTGAGATATTTACAAGTTCCGACAAGTTACGCCGCTCTTACACACACCATGTTCTCACGCAGTGAAAAACACACGCGGAGCAGAGAGGAGACTGATAACACACTGACAGACACAGACCAGGTTACTCTAAGGTTACTTTTGATATTAAACATATTAAAAAAAGTCTCACCTTTCAAATTTGGTCAATTTTTAAATAGAAATTTAAACAATAAATAGCGTTTTGTGGCTCTTTAATGTGTCGTGATAGATCACTGTGTCGCCTCAGTTAAAGCCGCTCGTGAACCGATCATCTCTTCCTTCTAGTTCATTTATAGCATCAAATAAACATGAATGAACATCAGAAGGAATGTTGTTTTAACCGCGGAAAGACGTCAGTACACTCCGCTTCTCAAGTTCAAATCCTCCCATGTTAATCTACTAACTCTCCTGACTGCTTTGTCGGACAAAATGGCGGATGGCGAAGTATGATTGGTCAGATCACCTGTCAATCAAGCTCCCTGCGAAGGGGTCATGGGTCAAGCTATGCGTCGCTCAACATGCGTTGCTCTGATTGGTTGCAGGTCTATCCAATTGAGTGCAGAGTTTTTTTTCTTCCTGGTTCGGTTAAGACACGCCTCATAATCAAAGCCCTATGGAGCAGTATCAGACTCACATTCTGCCTAGAATATGAGTATGACGAAGTCAGGCTACTCTGTGGTTCTGAGGAGAGTCTGTTTACAGTTCACAAGATGTCATTAAACTAGTATTTAAAATTTGTGTTGTTTAATTTAATTAGGTGATTCTACGTTTAAATATTGATGATTACAAGCTTGGGGGGGGGGGGGATGCGATTAATTGCGATTAATCACAGCAAATTGTGCGACTAATTAGTTAATTTTTTTAACCGATTCCCAGCCCTGGTCTTTATCACTCTGAATCTCCACCCTCGGAGACTTCTGTTCAGCGGACCGACGCTCCTTTGGGTTTCAGGAGTTTTTGCCTGATGGGGTTCATGTGGAGTTTGAGTTTTCCTCTCTTCACACACTTCACACTCTTCACACTCAGTGTTGCTGACAGAAGGCGTCTCGCAGCGGGAGTTTCTCGCGGACACGTCGCTGTTGTTGCTGTTGTTGTTGTTATATACAACAGGGACGGAGCCAGAGATGACGATTACATGTTTCTCCTGCTAATGTTCTCTCTCAGCACACACAGCCCAGTTTAAGGGGTGGTTGATTATGATTTCACTTTTCTAACTGTAGTTAGTGTGTAATGTTGCTGTTTGATCATAAACAACATCTGCAAAGTTACAACACTCAAAGTTCAAAGCAAAGGAAGATATTTGCTTTTAAAGAAAAGGACTACAACAAACGGCTGGTAGGAACTACACGACATTCCTCCGGGTCGGAAACGATTGGCTATGAGCTACGTACAGGCGCATTTGATAGACATTCGTAGCACCCAATAAACGGCTCTGGGCATTCGTAAACCACGCCTCAAATACGAGGAAATTAACATGTGGTTCCCAGACCACGTCTCAATGAGACGAGGTCTGACGTTAGCCAGGCTAATTGCCCATAATTATTGGCACCCTTTTATTAATTATTGCCTTTTTGCAACCTAATTTTTCCAAGATATCAGCTCTGAGTTTTCTCCTATAATGCCGGATGAGTTTGGAGAACACCTGACAAGAGATCAGAGACCATTCCTCCACACAGAATCTCTCCAGATCCTGCAGATTCCCAGATACATGTTGGCGCTTCTTCTCTTCAGTTCACCCACTCATTTTCTATAGGGTTCAGGTCAGACTGGGACGGTCATGGCTGAAGCTTCACTTTGTGCTCAGTGACACATTGGGCCCTATCTTGCACCCAGCGCAATTGACTTTGTACACCGACGCATGTATCATTCCTATTTTGCACCCGCGTATAGCGGAAATTAGGGAATGAACTTGCGCTCGCGGGGGCGGTTCAGCGAAAAGAGGAGCGTGTTCCGGCGCAAACGTTCCTTGGTGATATTTTGCAGTTTCAGAAAACAATTCCGCCACTGACCAGGAAAAACCTAGTCTAAAGACAGTGGCGCCGCGCGTTAGTCATATGCTATTTTAAGGGCGCATGCTTGGCCATTATGTAGCGTGTGAACAACACACATACACTTTGATTCTCTAATCTAAACAGACGCAGTTTTCATTTTTGCAAATCATACATTATTACAAGGAAAAATATTAACACACGAGGGAAACATTGTTGTGTCCGTGAAGATGTGAAAAAAAATCGATCTAGATTACACATTTACCCAAAATTATACGCCTGTTTAACCGAAGCTAATTTGTGTGTGTTTCTCCCATCATCCCCAATGTCACTTCTCTGTGTTTTACGGCCCTGACGAGAACGTCGGTCTCCTCGGCTGTGAATCGCTCCTGGCGTGCGCCGGCAAACCCGCCGTTATAATAGCAATCCGCCATGGAACAAGCGCGCCGGCTCTTAAAGGGAATGTGAGAGGACGCTCTGATTGGTTTATTTCAACGCATTCTCATCCTGGGGCGTCATATACTGACACTTGTTGACAAAACGTCTACATCCAACGCACATGGCACCCTTTAGCGTCAATATGACACGCGCGGTTATAGTTGGGTTTAGGTCTGGGGTAGGGTTAGGGTTAGACCGCTAGGGAGGCGCCTTCTGGCCCATTTTTATCTGCGTCTCATATTGACGCTAAAGGGTGCCATGTGCGTTGGATGTAGACGTTTTGTCAAATCGTCAGTATATGACGCCTTGGGATGAGATCGGGCTGTTTATTTCACGTTACGCCCAAACCACACCTATGAGTAATGAAGCGACTTCAGACCAACACATTTTAGATTTGCGTCGGGCACAAGAGGCATATATCCCGCCGGTATAATAGCAACAGCGCCCAAGACCCGCCCACAAAGTTACTTGCGCTTTGCGCTTTGACACTTGCGTTTCAGAGCGTTAAAATACGGCCCGTAATGTGTTGATTTTGAGTTTGTTTTGGAGCGTTGTCCTGATGGAAGATCCAACCACGGCCCATTATAAGATTTCTAGCAGAGGCCGTCAGGTTTTGATTTTTTTTATCTGTTGGTATTTGCTAGAATCCATGATGCCATGTATCTGAACAAGAAGTCCAGGACCTCCAGCTAAAAAATAGGCCCACAACATTAAAAGTATATAAAGTATAAAATATATACTGTATATATATATATATATATATATATATATATATATATATACCAAAAATACATGGTGGTCGTTTAAAGAGTTCACGTGTTCCTTTAGCTGAAGGATGAAAGCAACCCGGAACACAGAACAAAGAAACCCGGAACTATTTATCATTTATCATCATCTTATCTTTCAACTTGTCCTTCAGCCGCCAACCAATAATTCAGAGGAACGAGTCTCTCTCACAATAGGCC
>JARPMJ010008619.1:0-33160 GCA_033366665.1 Phoxinus dragarum | reverse complement strand
ATAACTTTTGACCAAAAGGGTGGCGCTGTCTCATACATTTTTGAGTACCTTTAGGGCGTTGTACTGATGACTCATACTGAGTTTCGTAACGATTCGTTCATGCGTTCATAAAATACAGCATTTTAGCACATAATTCAAAATGGCCGACAGCCAAAATGGCCGATATGGAAAAATTGGATATCAGTCAACTCAGCACTACGCCCTGAATCTAACGAGACCACTTTTGTGATTTTTGGACAAACCGTTCAGAAGTTATAAGCAAAAACATAAATTATTCATATCTCCGGGCAGTAGGTGGCGCTGCGCCGAAACGCAGCATGTAACCTCAGGTCATGCTTGTGATGACATGTACCAAATTTGGTCTGAATCCGATAAAGCGTTGTGGAGATACGGCCTTACGTCTGTTTTCGCAAGCGCTACGTAAAATGTATTTGCGCGGTATTTGAGAACGGTAATTCGAATCAACTTGAATTCCATAATATTTGGTCGACAAGGTCTGGAGATGATCTGGTTCATTTTTCGTGAAATTCGGAGCAACGGCCTAGGAGGAGTTCGAAAAAGTAGGTTTTTTCGGAAAATTCAAAATGGCGGGGAAAACTATTATGACGGAAAATGACGTCATAGGGTGCAGTCGAATCGTCGTGAGCTCAGGAATCAGAGGAAAAAAGAATGTTGTTTCTAGCCCTTGTGGTTCAAAAGTTATTAGCATAAACATGAGTGAAACTTTGGACAGCTGGTGGCGCTAGAGGGAATGAGTTGGAGACTCCAAATTTGCTATGGTGATAGTTCAGGCTGTCCTCTATCACTGTGCCAATTTGTATAAGTTTCCCGCAAACGGTTCTATAGGCTGCCATAGACGCCCAGTCGGAAGAAAAAGAAAAAAAAGAAAAAGAAAAAGAAAAAGAAGAATAAGAACGGGTACAGATACAATAGGTGCCCGCACCTTCAGTGCTTGGCCCCTAATAAATATAGCTGCAAGCAGCAATCACCGGGGGGCCAAGCGCAAGCAAGACGACAAGACATGCCAAAGTGGCTGGAAGTGAGAGACCAACTGCAGCAAGGAGCAATTGAAGACATTTAAAGATGAATTTTGGCAAAATGGTTGAAAAATCACATACAATAACTAAAAATATGATTATCACTTTCGACCAATAGGTGGCGCAGTTACGAAACTGATGTGATGTGGTCAGAGTGAAGTGACAATGACACTTACAAAGTTTGGTGTCAATATGTCAAGGCATTGCAGATATAAAGCCTGAATAGTCATTTTGGCATCATGCCTCAACTTTGCCACTGCGGTATACGAAAACGGTTTCGTCTATCGACACGAAATCCCATAACTTTTACTCGGCACGGTCTGGAGATGACACGATCCGATTTTGGTGAAAATCAGACCTTCGGTCTAGGAGGAGTTCGAAAAAGTAGGTTTTAAAAGAAAATAAAGATGGCGGACAGGAAGTTTGGCTGACTATGGCAAAATTGGTATCTATGTTTTCAGCATAACCCAAGGAATCTATTGAGATCAGTGTAATTACTATAGGCAAATTTATTCAAAAGTTATTAGCATTTTTGGAAATTTCATTATAACTTTTGACCAAAAGGTGGCGCTGTCTCATAAATTTTTGAGTACCTTTAGGGCGTTGTACTGATGACCCATACTGAGTTTCGTAACGATACGTTCATGCGTTCATAAAATACAGCATTTTAGCACATAATTCAAAATGGCCGACAGCCAAAATGGCCGATATGGGAAAATTGGATATCAGTCGACTCAGTATGACGCCCTGAACCTAACGAGACCACTTTTGTGATTTTTGGACAAAACCGTTCAGAAGTTATAAGCAAAAACATAAATTCTTCATATCTCCGGACCAGTAGGTGGCGCTGTGCCGAAACGCAGCATGTAGCCTCAAGTCATGCTTGTGATGACATGTACCAAATTTGGTATGAATCCGATAAAGCGTTGTGGAGATACGGCCCTTACGTCTGTTTTCGCAAGCGCTACGTAAAATTTATTTGCGCGGTATTCGAGAACGGTAATTCGAATCAACTTGATTTCCATAACTTTTTGTCGTCATGGTCTGGAGATGATCTGGTTCATTTTTTCGTGAAATTCGGAGCAACGGTCTAGGAGGAGTTCGAAAAAGTAGGTTTTTCGGAAAATTCAAAATGGCGGGAAAACTATTATGACGGAAAATGACGTCATAGGGTGCAGTCGAATCGTCGTGAGCTCAGGAATCAGAGGAAAAAAGAATTTTGTTTCTAGCCCTTGTGGTTCAAAAGTTATTAGCATAAACATAAGTGAAACTATGGACAGCTGGTGGCGCTAGAGGGAATGAGTTGGAGACTCCAAATTTGCTATGGTGATAGTTCAGGCTGTCCTCTATCACTGTGCCAATTTGTATAAGTTTCCCGCAAACGGTTCTATAGGCTGCCATAGACGCCCAGTCGGAAGAAAAAGAAAAAGAAAAAGAAAAAGAAGAATAAGAACGGGAACAGATACAATAGGTGCCCGCACCTTCAGTGCTTGGCCCCTAAAAAGAAAAAAAAGAAGAAGAATAAGAACGGGAACAGATACAATAGGTGCCCGCACCTTCAGTGCTTGGCCCCTAAATATAGCTGCAAGCAGCAATCACCGGGGGCCAAGCGCAAGCAAGACGACAAGACATGCCAAAGTGGGCTGGGAGTGTGAGACCCACTGCAGCAAGGAGCAATTAAAGACATTTGAAGATGAATTTTGGCAAAATGGTTGAAAAATCACATACAATAACTAAAAATATGATTATCACTTTCGACCAATAGGTGGCGCAGTTACGAAACTGATGTGATGTGGTCAGAGTGAAGTGACAATGACACATACAAAGTTTGGGTGTCAATATGTCAAGGCATTGCAGATATAAAGCCTGAATAGTCATTTTGGCATCATGCCTCAACTTTGCCACTGCGGTATACGAAAACGGTTTTGTCTATCGACACGAAATCCATAACTTTTACTCGGCACAGTCTGGAGATGACACGATCCGATTTTGGTGAAAATCGGACGTATCGGTCTAGGAGGAGTTCGAAAAAGTAGGTTTTAAAAGAAAATAAAGATGGCGGACAGGAACTTTGATTGACTATGGCAAAATTGGTATCTATGTTTTCAGCATAACCCAAGGAATCTATTGAGATCAGTGTCATTACTATAGGCAAATTTATTCAAAAGTTATTAGCATTTTTGGAAATTTCATTATAACTTTTGACCAAAAGGTGGCGCTGTCTCATAAATTTTTGAGTACTTTTAGGGCGTTGTACTGATGACCCATACTGAGTTTCGTAACGATACGTTCATGCGTTCATAAAATACAGCATTTTAGCACATAATTCAAAATGGCCGACAGCCAAAATGGCCGATATGGGAAAATTGGATATCAGTCGACTCAGCACGATGCCCTGAATCTAACGAGACCACTTTTGTGATTTTTGGACAAACCGTTCAGAAGTTATAAGCAAAAATATAAATTATTCATATCTCCGGACCAGTAGGTGGCGCTGCGCCGAAACGCAGCATGTAGCCTCAGGTCATGCTTGTGATGACATGTACCAAATTTGGTCTGAATCCGATAAAGCGTTGTGGAGATACGGCCTTACGTCTGTTTTTGCAAGCGCTACGTAAAATTTATTTGCGCGGTATTCGAGAACGGTAATTCGAATCAACTTGAATTCCATAACTTTTTGTCGTCATGGTCTGGAGTTGATCTGGTTCAATTTTCGTGAAATTCGGAGCAACGGCCTAGGAGGAGTTCGAAAAAGTAGGTTTTTTGGAAAATTCAAAATGGCGGGGAAAACTATTATGACGGAAAATGACGTCATAGGGTGCAATCGAATCGTCGTGAGCTCAGGAATCAGAGGAAAAAAGAATTTTGATTCTAGCCCTTACGGTTCAAAAGTTATCAGCATAGACATGAGTGAAACTTTGGACTGTTGGTGGCGCTAGAGGGAATGAGTTGGAGACACCAAAATTGGTGTATTTAATGTTGGGACTGTCCTCTATCAGAATGTCAAATAAAATCAACTTTCCCGCAAGCGGTTCATAGGGCTGCCATAGACTTCAATGGCGGAAGAAGAAGAATAATAAATATAGCTGCAAGCAGCAATCACCGGGGCCAAGCGCAAGCAAGACGACAAGACATGCCAAAGTGGCTGGGAGTGTGAGACCCACTGCAGCAAGGAGCAATTAAAGACATTTGAAGATGAATTTTGGCAAAATGGTTGAAAAATCACATACAATAACTAAAAATATGATTATCACTTTCGACCAATAGGTGGCGCAGTTACGAAACTGATGTGATGTGGTCAGAGTGAAGTGACAATGACACATACAAAGTTTGGTGTCAATATGTCAAGGCATTGCAGATATAAAGCCTGAATAGTCATTTTGGCATCATGCCTCAACTTTGCCACTGCGGTATACGAAAACGGTTTTGTCTATCGACACGAAATCCATAACTTTTACTCGGCACAGTCTGGAGATGACACGATCCGATTTTGGTGAAAATCGGACGTTCGGTCTAGGAGGAGTTCGAAAAAGTAGGTTTTAAAAGAAAATAAAGATGGCGGACAGGAACTTTGATTGACTATGGCAAAATTGGTATCTATGTTTTCAGCATAACCCAAGGAATCTATTGAGATCAGTGTCATTACTATAGGCAAATTTATTCAAAAGTTATTAGCATTTTTGGAAATTTCATTATAACTTTTGACCAAAAGGTGGCGCTGTCTCATAAATTTTTGAGTACTTTTAGGGCGTTGTACTGATGACCCATACTGAGTTTCGTAACGATACGTTCATGAGTTCATAAAATACAGCATTTTAGCACATAATTCAAAATGGCCGACAGCCAAAATGGCCGATATGGGAAAATTGAATATCAGTCAACTCAGCACGACGCCCCTGAATCTAACGAGACCACTTTTGTGATTTTTGGACAAACCCGTTCAGAAGTTATAAGCAAAAACATAAAATTATTCATATCTCCGGACCAGGTAGGTGGCGCTGCGCCGAAACGCAGCAAGTAACCTCAAGTCATGCTTGTGACGACATGTACCAAATTTGGTCTGAATCCGATAAAGCGTTGTGGAGATACGGCCTTACGTCTGTTTTTGCAAGCGCTACGTAAAATTTATTTGCGCGGTATTCGAGAACGGTAATTCGAATCAACTTGAATTCCATAACTTTTGGTCGTCATAGTCTGGAGATGATCTGGTTCATTTTTCGTGAAATTCGGAGCAACGGCCTAGGAGGAGTTCGAAAAAGTAGGTTTTTCGGAAAATTCAAAATGGCGGGAAAACTATTATGACGGAAAATGACGTCATAGGGTGCAGTCGAATCGTCGTGAGCTCAGGAATCAGAGGAAAAAAGAATGTTGTTTCTAGCCCTTGTGGTTCAAAAGTTATTAGCATAAACATGAGTGAAACTTTGGACAGCTGGTGGCGCTAGAGGGAATGAGTTGGAGACTCCAAATTTGCTATGGTGATAGTTCAGGCTGTCCTCTATCACTGTGCCAATTTGTATAAGTTTCCCGCAAACGGTTCTATAGGCTGCCATAGACGCCCAGTCGGAAGAAAAAGAAAAAAAAGAAAAAGAAAAAGAAGAATAAGAACGGGAACAGATACAATAGGTGCCCGCACCTTCAGTGCTTGGGCCCCTAAATAAAGCTGCAAGCAGCAATCACCGGGGCCAAGCGCAAGCAAGACGACAAGACGTGCCAAAGTGGCTGGGAGTGAGAGATCAACTGCAGCAAGGAGCAATTAAAGACATTTAAAGATGAATTTTGGCAAAATGGTTGAAAAATCACATACAATAACTAAAAATATGATTATCACTTTCGACCAATAGGTGTCGCAGTTACGAAACTGATGTGATGTGGTCAGAGTGAAGTGACAATGACACTTACAAAGTTTGGTGTCAATATGTCAAGGCATTGCAGATATAAAGCCTGAATAGTCATTTTGGCATCATGCCTCAACTTTGCCACTGCGGTATACGAAAACGGTTTCGTCTATCGACACGAAATCCATAACTTTTACTCGGCACAGTCTGGAGATGACACGATCCGATTTTGGTGAAAATCGGACGTTTCGGTCTAGGAGGAGTTCGAAAAAGTAGGTTTTAAAAGAAAATAAAGATGGCGGACAGGAAGTTTGACTGACTATGGCAAAAATTGGTATCAATGTTTTCAGCATAACCCAAGGAATCTATTGAGACCAGTGTCATTACTATAGGCAAATTTATTCAAAAGTTATTAGCATTTTTGGAAATTTCATTATAACTTTTGACCAAAAGGTGGCGCTGTCTCATAATCTTTTGAGTACCTTTAGGGCCTTGTACTGATGACCCATACTGAGTTTCGTAACGATACGTTCATGCGTTCGTAAAATACAGCATTTTAACACATAATTCAAAATGGCCGACAGCCAAAATGGCCGATATGGGAAAATTGGATATCAGTCAACTCAGCATGACGCCCTGAACCTAACGAGACCACTTTTGTGATTTTTGGACAAAACCGTTCAGAAGTTATAAGCAAAAATATAAATTCTTCATATCTCCGGACCAGTAGGTGGCGCTGCGCCGAAACGCAGCATGTAGCCTCAGGTCATGCTTGTGATGACATGTACCAAATTTGGTCTGAATCCGATAAAACGTTGTGGAGATACAGCCTTACGTCTGTTTTCGCAAGCGCAACGTAAAATTAAATTGCGCGGTATTCGTGAACGGTTTGACAAATCAACTTGAATTCCATAACTTTTTGTCGTCATGGTCTGGGAGATGATCTGGTTCAATTTTCGTGAAATTCGGAGCAACGGCCCAGGAGGAGTTCGAAAAAGTAGGTTTTTTCGGAAAATTCAAAATGGCGGGAAAACTATTATGACGGAAAATGACGTCATAGGGTCCAGTCGAATCGGTCCGTGAGCTCAGGAATCAGAGGAAAAAAGAATTTTGTTTCTAGCCCTTGTGGTTCAAAAGTTATTAGCATAAATATGAGTGAAACTTTGGACAGCTGGTGGCGCTAGAGGGAATGAGTTGGAGACTCCAAATTTGCTATGGTGATAGTTCAGGCTGTCCTCTATCACTGTGCCAATTTTCATAAGTTTCCCGCAAACGGTTCTATAGGCTGCCATAGACGCCCAGTCGGAAGAAAAAGAAAAAGAAGAAGAAATATAGCTGCAAGCAGCCATTACGGGGCCAAGCGCAAAAGCAGACGACGAGATATGCCTACATGGCTGAAAGTGTGAGACAAACTGCAGCAAGGAGCAATTAAAGACATTTGAAGATGAATTTTGGCAAAATGGTTGAAAAATCACATACAATAACTAAAAATATGATTATCACTTTCGACCAATAGGTGGCGCAGTTACGAAACTGATGTGATGTGATCAGAGTGAAGTGACAATGACACATACAAAGTTTGGGTGTCAATATGTCAAGGCATTGCAGATGTAAAGCCTGAATAGTCATTTTGGCATCATGCCTCAACTTTGCCGCTGCGGTATATAAAAACGGTTTCGTCTATCAACACGAAATCCATAACTTTTACTTGGCACGGTCTGGAGATGACACGATCCGATTTTGGTGAAAATCGGACGTCTCGGTCTAGGAGGAGTTCGAAAAAGTAGGTTTTAAAAGAAAATAAAGATGGCGGACAGGAAGTTTGGCTGACTATGGCAAAATTGTATCTATGTTTTCAGCATAACCCAAGGAATCTATTGAGATCAGTGTCATTACTATAGGCAAATTTATTCAAAAGTTATTAGCATTTCGTGAAAATTTGTTACAACTTTTGACCAAAAGGTGGCGCTGTCTTTAAATCTGTTGGAGTACTTTCAGGACATGGTGTTGATGGCACATACTGAGTTTCATAATGTTACAGCAATGCATTCGTTAAGTATAGCATTTTACATCACTAAACTGCATTGAAGTCAATGGGAATTTCATGTTTTGTTTAGTTTTAGCGCCACCAAGAGGCTCAATCCCACAGTTTTTTTTGTGTGTCCTCAGACTGAAGCCCCATGCATCTGTGTGTGAATTTTGGTGAAAAATATCTCAATTAGATTCAACGTTATAGACATTTATGTGAAAAAACACGTCAAAAACGACTGACACGTGACTTTGATTGAATTTTACTACCCCTTACGATCAATATTTTGAGATTTGGGCTTTGGCATTTAGCTATCGACCTATGTTTCCAAACTTCTGACGGTGGTTTCGTCTCGATCGGACTAGCGGTTTCGAAGATATCGCCAAATGTTTTTTAAGCGCTAAATTACAACGCTGCACAAACCACATGCCGAAACCTGGCAAGTCTGGTATCGTTGGACTCGGCAACGATTCAGGAGTCTAAGGAGATGCCTCCCGTGAGAATAAGTTGACCACACCCAAAGTTATGAGCATTTGAAAAAAAAAAAATCCACTAGGTGGCGCTGTTTCGAAACTTCTCAGGCTCCTTCAGGGCATTGTACTGATGACCCGTACCGAGTTTCGTAAAAATTCGTTCATGCGTTCAAAAAATACAGCATTTTAGCACATAATTCAAAATGGCCGACAGACAAAATGGCCGACAGACAAAATGGCCGATCTGGAAAAATTGGATATCAGTCGACTCGGCATGAAGCCCTGAATCTAACGAGACCACGTTTAGGATTCTTGGACAAACCGTTCAGAAGTTATAAGCCAAAATAGCAATTTTTCATATCTCCGGACCAGTAGGTGGCGCTGCGCCGAAACGCAGCATGCAGCTTCAGGTCATGCTTGTGATGACATGTACCAAGTTTGGTCTGAATACGATAAAGCGTTGCAGAGATACAGCCTTACGTCTATTTTCGCAAGTGCTACGTACAATTTGTTTGTGCGTTTATCAAAAACGGTTAAGCGAATCAACTTGAATTCCATAACTTTTTGTCGGCACTGCCTGAAGATGATCTGGTGCAATTTTGGTGAGAATCGGACAAACCGTCTAGGACAAGTTCGCAAAAGTAGTTTTTTTGGACAATTCAATATGGCGGACATATTTTTTTGACGGAAAATGACGTCATAGAGTGCAATCGAATTGGCATGAGCTCAGGAATCAGAGGAAAAAAGAATTTTGTTGATACGCCTTACGGTTCAAAAGTTATTAGCATACAATTTCTGAAACTTTGGACAGGTGGTGGCGCTAGAGGGAATGAGTTAGAAACACCAAAATTGGTGTATTTGATGTTGGGAATGTCCTCTATCAGAATGTCAAACCAAAACAACTTTCCCGCATACGCTTCTATGGGCTGCCATAGACACCCAGTCGGAAGAAGAAGAATAAGAACGGGAACAGATACAATAGGTGCCCGCACCTTCAGTGCTTGGCCCCTAATGAAATAGGAGTAACGAGGCTATTTTTAAAATGTAAGGAGTAGAAAGTACAGATAATTGCGTGAAAATGTAAGGAGTAGAAGTAAAAAGTCGGCTGAAAAATAATTACTCCAGTAAAGTATAGATACCCAAATTTTCTACTTAAGTAATGTAACGAAGTATTTGTACTTCGTTACTTGACACCTCTGATTATAATGTTAGATTAAAATGCAAAATTACATGGTGGCATGGTGACAATTAATTTCAAATGCTTTAAGTGACACCTGCAATGTTAAAAGATAATTAAAAATGTCTTCATGTAATTTCAGACAGAGAATACAAGGAATAAGGACTAGAAGAAGACGGTACCAGAAAATATACATTGAGAATCACAAACTCAAGGAAAAGCTTAAAGCTCAAACAAAAACATCAGACAAATACCGTAAGTGCTATGAACGGCTACTGTGCAGTGTCGACTCTCCTAGGAAAAGAACAAAAAGGATGCTCGGAACAAGTTGTGGAACAAGAATGTGAACAGAAATGGGGACGAAATAGCCTGTTTTGCCAGGAAGAAATACATATCCACACACTCAAAACTGCCAGACCAGGTTATTGCCTTTTACACCAGGGATGACGTAAGTCGTTCCAACAGCAAGTAAAAAGCAGACCGTAACAAAGGGAAAAGTAAAATATAGCTGCAAGCAGCAATCACCGGGGCCAAGCGCAAGCAAGACGACAAGACATGCCAAAGTGGCTGGGAGTGTGAGACCCACTGCAGCAAGGAGCAATTAAAGACATTTGAAGATGAATTTTGGCAAAATGGTTGAAAAATCACATACAATAACTAAAAATATGATTATCACTTTCGACCAATAGGTGGCGCAGTTACGAAACTGATGTGATGTGGTCAGAGTGAAGTGACAATGACACATACAAAGTTTGGTGTCAATATGTCAAGGCATTGCAGATATAAAGCCTGAATAGTCATTTTGGCATCATGCCTCAACTTTGCCACTGCGGTATACGAAAACGGTTTTGTCTATCGACACGAAATCCATAACTTTTACTCGGCACAGTCTGGAGATGACACGATCCGATTTTGGTGAAAATCGGACGTTCGGTCTAGGAGGAGTTCGAAAAAGTAGGTTTTAAAAGAAAATAAAGATGGCGGACAGGAACTTTGATTGACTATGGCAAAATTGGTATCTATGTTTTCAGCATAACCCAAGGAATCTATTGAGATCAGTGTCATTACTATAGGCAAATTTATTCAAAAGTTATTAGCATTTTTGGAAATTTCATTATAACTTTTGACCAAAAGGTGGCGCTGTCTCATAAATTTTTGAGTACTTTTAGGGCGTTGTACTGATGACCCATACTGAGTTTCGTAACGATACGTTCATGCGTTCATAAAATACAGCATTTTAGCACATAATTCAAAATGGCCGACAGCCAAAATGGCCGATATGGGAAAATTGAATATCAGTCAACTCAGCACGACGCCCTGAATCTAACGAGACCACTTTTGTGATTTTTGGACAAACCGTTCAGAAGTTATAAGCAAAAACATAAATTATTCATATCTCCGGACCAGTAGGTGGCGCTGCGCCGAAACGCAGCAAGTAACCTCAGGTCATGCTTGTGACGACATGTACCAAATTTGGTCTGAATCCGATAAAGCGTTGTGGAGATACGGCCTTACGTCTGTTTTTGCAAGCGCTACGTAAAATTTATTTGCGCGGTATTCGAGAACGGTAATTCGAATCAACTTGAATTCCATAACTTTTGGTCGTCATAGTCTGGAGATGATCTGGTTCATTTTTCGTGAAATTCGGAGCAACGGCCTAGGAGGAGTTCGAAAAAGTAGGTTTTTCGGAAAATTCAAAATGGCGGGAAAACTATTATGACGGAAAATGACGTCATAGGGTGCAGTTGAATCGTCGTGAGCTCAGGAATCAGAGGAAAAAAGAATGTTGTTTCTAGCCCTTGTGGTTCAAAAGTTATTAGCATAAACATGAGTGAAACTTTGGACAGCTGGTGGCGCTAGAGGGAATGAGTTGGAGACTCCAAATTTGCTATGGTGATAGTTCAGGCTGTCCTCTATCACTGTGCCAATTTGTATAAGTTTCCCGCAAACGGTTCTATAGGCTGCCATAGACGCCCAGTCGGAAGAAAAAGAAAAAAAAGAAAAAGAAAAAGAAAAAGAAGAATAAGAACGGGAACAGATACAATAGGTGCCCGCACCTTCAGTGCTTGGCCCCTAACAAGCAGCCATTACGGGGCCAAGCGCAAAAGCAGCCGACGAGATATGCCTACATGGCTGAAAGTGTGAGACAAACTGCAGCAAGGAGCAATTAAAGACATTTGAAGATGAATTTTGGCAAAATGGTTGAAAATCACATACAATAACTAAAAATATGATTATCACTTTCGACCAATAGGTGGCGCAATTACGAAACTGATGTGATGTGGTCAGAGTGAATTGACAATGACACTTACAAAGTTTGGTGTCAATATGTCAAGGCATTGCAGATATAAAGCCTGAATAGTCATTTTGGCATCATGCCTCAACTTTGCCACTGCGGTATACAAAAACGGTTTCGTCTATCGACACGAAATCCATAACTTTTACTCGGCACGGTCTGGAGATGACACGATCCGATTTTGGTGAAAATCGGACGTTCGGTCTAGGAGGAGTTCGAAAAAGTAGGTTTTAAAAGAAAATAAAGATGGCGGACAGGAAGTTTGGTTGACTATGGCAAAATTGGTATCTATGTTTTCAGCATAACCCAAGGAATCTATTGAGATCAGTGTCATTACTATAGGCAAATTTATTCAAAAGTTATTAGCATTTTTGGAAATTTCATTATAACTTTTGACCAAAAGGTGGCGCTGTCTCATAAATTTTTGAGTACCTTTAGGGCATTGTACTGATGACCCATACTGAGTTTCGTAACGATACGTTCATGCGTTCATAAAATACAGCATTTTAGCACATAATTCAAAATGGCCGACAGCCAAAATGGCCGATATGGGAAAATTGGATATCAGTCAACTCAGCACGACGCCCTGAATCTAACGAGACCACTTTTGTGATTTTTGGACAAACCGTTCAGAAGTTATAAGCAAAAACATCAATTCTTCATATCTCCGGACCAGTAGGTGGCGCTGCGCCGAAACGCAGCATGTAGCCTCAGGTCATGCTTGTGATGACATGTACCAAATTTGGTCTGAATCCGATAAAGCGTTGTGGAGATACGGCCTTACGTCTGTTTTCGCAAGCTCTACGTAAAATTTATTTGCGCGGTATTCGAGAACGGTAATTCGAATCAACTTGAATTCCATAACTTTTGATCGTCAAGGTCTGGAGATGATCTGGTTTATTTTTCGTGAAATTCGGAGCAACGGCCTAGGAGGAGTTCGAAAAAGTAGGTTTTTCGGAAAATTCAAAATGGCGGGAAAACTATTATGACGGAAAATGACGTCATAGGGTGCAGTCGAATCGTCATGAGCTCAGGAATCAGAGGAAAAAAGAATTTTGTTTCTAGCCCTTGTGGTTCAAAAGTTATTAGCATAAACATGAGTGAAACTTTGGACAGCTGGTGGCCCTAGAGGGAATGAGTTGGAGACTCCAAATTTGCTATGGTGATAGTTCAGGCTGTCCTCTATCACTGTGCAAATTTGTATAAGTTTCCCGCAAACGGTTCTATAGGCTGCCATAGACGCCCAGTCGGAAAAAGAAAAAGAAGAAGAATAAGAACGGGAACAGATACAATAGGTGCCCGCACCTTCAGTGCTTGGCCCCTAATAAGAACGGGAACAGATACAATAGGTGCCCGCACCTTCAGTGCTTGGCCCCTAATAAGAACGGGAACAGATACAATAGGTGCCCGCACTTTCAGTGCTTGGCCCCTAATAAGAACAGGAACAGATACAATAGGTGCCCGCACCTTCAGTGCTTGGCCCCTAATAAGAACGGGAACAGATACAATAGGTGCCCGCACTTTCAGTGCTTGGCCCCTAAATAGCTGCAAGCAGCCATTACGGGGCCAAGCGCAAAAGCAGACGACGAGATATGCCTACATGGCTGAAAGTGTGAGACAAACTGCAACAAGGAGCAATTAAAGACATTTGAAGATGAATTTTGGCAAAATGGTTGAAAAATCACATACAATAACTAAAAATATGATTATCACTTTTGACCAATAGGTGGCGCAGTTACGAAACTGATGTGATGTGGTCAGAGTGAAGTGACAATGACACTTACAAAGTTTGGTGTCAATATGTGAAGGCATTGCAGATATAAAGCCTGAATAGTCATTTTTGCATCATGCCTCAACTTTGCCACTGCGGTATACAAAAACGGTTTCGTCTACCGACACGAAATCCATAACTTTTACTCGGCACGGTCTGGAGATGACACGATCCGATTTTGGTGAAAATCGGACGTTCGGTCTAGGAGGAGTTCGAAAAAGTAGGTTTTAAAAGAAAATAAAGATGGCGGACAGGAAGTTTGGCTGACTATGGCAAAATTGGTATCTATGTTTTCAGCATAACCCAAGGAATCTATTGAGATCAGTGTCATTACTATAGGCAAATTTATTCAAAAGTTATTAGCATTTTTGGAAATTTCATTATAACTTTTGACCAAAAGGTGGCGCTGTCTCATAAATTTTTGAGTACCTTTAGTACTCAAAATCACTACGTTACAGCTCCTGCACTGGGATTCAAGCAGCTCCATCTAATCATTATTTTTGTCTTCGCTCTTCTGGTGGTTTTCAGCTTTCTCTTTTTTCTGCAAATTGTATATGGTGTCGGTGTGCGATATGACCCAGTGCCCAAAACACTGTCAAAACACTCCAACGCAGCTTCCATTCTTCACGAAAGATTAATAAAAAGGCGCAAAGGAAAGAAATACCTTGAAAAAATAATACAGCCCCGCCAAATCCTGGACAAAATTAGAGATGCCGATTCGCACGGGACTAATATTATCACAGAACGTCGGTGTTCGGCGAAATATGGTAGGTCATTTGCGGAGGAATTATTACTTTACAATTTACAGACATGGCCGATTCGCACGGGATTAAGATCACAGACAACCTCCGCAATTATTACAAATGACTAGAGGTCCCTAGATAATACTAATCCCGTGCGAATAGGGCTTTAGTCTCTGGAGAGGCTCACTGGGTCGTAACAGTGTCAGAAGGCAATCGAAACCCAGCCATGGCGGTGCTTTAGATTTTGAGAGTCTTGATTTACATATCTGAGTTCAGAGTGTAAAAAAGTAAGAAGGAAAGTGCAGTTTGTGCAGGGAGAAATAGAATCATGATTCTAGCCCATTCGTTACACTAGTGTGATGTATTCTATAAGAAGATTAGTCCATGTAATTCATATTTATTCTGTTTTTTGGACTTCCAGTTTTTCCAAATTACTTTCTTGGCGATAGTTAGAGAAATGAGGAGGGGTTTTTTGTATTTAATTCGGAGATGATCAACTTCCATATAGTTATTGAGTAAACAAAGTGACGGAGATGGAGAGATTCCACAACCCATGATAACGGAGAGTTTTGTGGTCAAGTCAAGTCTTCTTCATTTATATAGTGCTTTTAACAATGTAGATTGTTTCAAAGCAGCTTTACAGAGATAAACGTATAATTTAAGGTAACAGAGTGTTTTGGCTTTATAGCGGTTCTTGAATAATGTTATTTTCCAGATAAAGTTAGTTTTGATTGATTCACTTCCGTCTAAATGATCATTAGTTATTAACCCCCTGGGGTCTGAGGGGTTTTTGGGGCCCTTGAGAGGTTTTGACATGCCCTGACATTTGTGCTTATTTCAGCTACTTACAACATACCTTTGGCCAACACATAATTATGCTGTATTGCAGCACAAACTCTGCTACAATAATATGTGAGCAAAATGGAAGTTACATGTTTGCATTTTATAGAAAAAAAATATTATGCGTGGTTAGTAAGTTTTGGGAAAAAATTTGTCGCGGCAATGAGCTCATATAACTCATACTGAATAGTTTGGCACAAGACTTTTGAGTTACCATTCTTGTAGGCTAGAATGTTTACTACAAAATGATGTGAAAATCATTCTGATCACTCTTTCACAAAACAACAATATAATGATTTAAACTTTGCAAGTCAGTTTTTGTGCCAGCACTGCTTTATGCGTAGGGGTGTTGATGGCCATGAATATGAATGAGGGGAGACAATAGACACTCCCCCATCCATGGCTAATGCCCCCATCAAGGTGCTGTGAGGCAGAGAGGAGAATCTGAGAATGAGAGGAGATTCAAATGTTTAGTTTTTCAATCTGTTTTATTGTAATTCCTCTATGTGGAGGAACTAAATGTTGTGCCTCACAAGACCACAGTGCTACCGTACATATATAAACATATAGTACCAGTCAAACGTTTGGACACATTACCATTTTTAATATTTTTAATATTTTTGGAAGATGGCTGCATTTATTTGATAAAAAATACAGAAACAACAGTAATATTGTGAAATATTATTACAATTTAAAATAATAATTTTCTATTTTAATATACTTTAAAATATAATTTATTTATTTGATCAAAGCTAAATTTTCAGCATCCTTACTCCAGTCTTCAGTGTCACATGATCCTTCAGAAATCAGTATAATATCATGATTTGATAATCAGGTATTATCAATGTTGGAAACCGTTGTGCTGCTTAATATTTTTTATAACCTGTGATATTTTTTTCAGGATTCACTGATTAAAAAGAAAAGCATTTATTCAAAATAGAAATCTTTCCTAACAATATAACTTAACACATCCTTTAAAAAAAAAGAAAGAAAGGTAGTGTATACTGTTACAAACAGACTCATGGGCGAATGTGAGTCAACAGAGGTCACTTGCGGTCCAGTTTCCCGGGCAGGAATCACGCAGTCTGTGCAACCATGTCAACATCAGTCTCGGTTTTCCATGACAGGGTGGACTTGGACCTGTTGCTTGTTTGCCATGGCTCTCTTCGGGACCGGTGCTTGGACATGTTCATTGTCACATCTGTTGATAACACAATCAAAGAAACTGTATTATTATCATTATCAATCACTATGGCCATGGATTAAGAAAAAGACAACCGATTTTGTAATTTCACACAAGAATAGGTAGGCCCTACTTGTATATTTTGACGAGTATATTATGTATATTGTAAACACAATTACATTTCATCAGTAAAATATTACGTCTGTGCACTTACCATCATTCTCGATTGAGAACTGAATGACACCTGCGTGTCCCTCTGCTGGAGAAGGAGAGTGTGATGCAAACACATTCCTAAAAAAATAAAAACAACTGTGTTAGCATACATTATTCAAAGATGGGCGATTAATGGGTATGGACGCACAATGCATGTAGTCTATATATCTGTTGATGGGCCATAGGACGGAGAAATATCTATTTATGGGCCATTGCGAGCTGTTGATGGCCATTATCTGCGCACTCATTTAGAGCATTTCAAACATTTACACCTGCATTCACAATCATCTGTGGCAATATTTTAGCGTGTGTCATAAGCTAACCAAAACCGAACATTTATATATAAAAATATAATGTCTAGTATTTAGACAGTATCACATTTTACCGGAGGCTGAAATATATTTGCACGAAATCATATTTACACCTAAGCAGATATTCGCAAAAGTCAGTATTTTTAGCATGATAATCAGTGTCATAAGCTAATCAAAACGGATTGAAATATAATACAAATATGTTTAGAGAGTAATATCACATTGAAACACGACCATATACGAATGTTAGGGATAACGTTATTGTAAGGCGATCTTTCCTGTAAGATGTCAAAAGCTAACCAAAACTAAGCAAAATATAGTCTGAAAATTCACATGAGTTCTATATAATCAGAAAAGAATTATATAAACACTAAACAACTTACTCGAACTTGTATCCTCTGTGGGATCAATTCGCTCTTGAAAATGCAGCCGTTCTCCGTCTGAGATGCAACCGTTTCTCTGAGGAAAAGGTGAATTCTTCCTCGCTGTCCATAATCATCTGGAGGACGACTTTACCGGAGAAGCGTGCCATCCTCAAAACGCGATGAACTATCCGTGAATCTGACGAGAAACTGCGTGTTTTCACCATGGCATTGATCGGAGGGTGTGTGCAATGCGTATAGATCACCTCAACTATTAGCATGTGAATAGCGCCGGGGGGCGTGGCGGCATCAGCTCATTAAAAATAATGAAGAGAGAACGAAAAACTGCGCCTCTCCTTGGTTTCAAACGGATTACATAAACTAAGAATTTGTGTTTTTTAATATAAATTACTTCATTTAAAAGAAGAGAATTCTAGCTTCATAAAGAAAAATGTCTCGTTCCTGAGTGACAAGTATTCGCTGAGTTACAGTTCATTTTCGGACGCGTTTCAGAATGGACTTCCCTGACAGAGAGAAGGCAGAACTCGCATCATGTTTATTTTTCTTTATTTGGCGAAAGACACAACACTTTGTTTTTATTGTGAGTTTACACAAAAAAAATAGAAACTTAACTGGATCGAATGATGTAAAACACTTAAATGTAAGATCAAAACCAACAAAGTATTTTGAATCTCTTTTGCACTGATAAGAAAAAAAGCGAGCAGATCACGCCGGCGTGATTGCCGACCCCAGGGGGTTAAATTAGGGGCCGCTAAAACGACACCGCTCTCTCTACAGACTTTAAACGCAAACCTGTGAGAAACGCTGATGGCGCTCACGTGCGCGTCGAGAATTAATTCTATAGTTATGTGCGTTTGAATATATGTGCGCAGGTTTGTAGCCTAAATTCTCAAAAAAAAAAAAATCTGACATTGACTAATTACACAATGTTCCAAACGTTTTCGACATTAAAAGGCCTACTGTAGAAAATATAATTTCATACAAAGATTTAAGCAAATGTCACGGGGTGACAAATAATCCCCGGAACTGATTCCACCAGAGAAGTGTTCCCGCCGGGGCACTTTCAGTGTAACACTGTCCCCGGGCCGGTGTGTGTGTCTGTTGTCATGACAACTAAACGGCAGATTGGCAACAGGTGTGGGGACTTCACTTTGAGTGCCTGATTGAGGTGGCGCCAGTGTTTGGAGAGGATAAAACACAAGGGAAAGAGAAGGCTGGGTGTTCTCTCTCCGTGTTGGCTTGTTGTTTCTTTGGCTTCCCCCGTCGATCTGGTGTGGTTCTCTCCCGTTGGGAAATGTTTGTAGAGTGTTGCAGCTGAAGGATCATCGTGAAAGAAGAGGAGTGTCGCTTGTGGGATCCGAGGGCAGTTTTGAAGAGTGGAATTCGTCGCCTGGACTGGAAAAGAGTGAGATGAGTGATTGACAAATTGAATCTCAAACGCATGTTTTCTACACTAAATTGGATACTGGTTTGGAGTGCTCGGATCACGTTGTATACATCGCACTGAGTGAAATATACTGATTCCTTGTCGATCTCTTGCCTCCTCCTTGACCATTGGAAAACGCGAAGTGAAGCCCGCTTGTAGTGATGAGGAAATTATTCACAACATCTGTCCCAACTCTGACGATCATCGGCTCTTCAGATCGAGACCTCTGGTGAAAGCCCCGCTCAGCTTGCGACTCTGTCCCCGGCAGCACACGTGAGAATTGTTTATCTCTGCTTGAAGTTCTATGCTGTCTGTTCCAGTGAAAGCCCCGCTCAGTTTGCGACTCTGTCCCCGGCAACACACGTGAGAACTGTTTACTTCTGCTTGAAGTTTTTATGCTGTCTGTCCCAGTGAAAGCCCTGCTCAGCTGGTGACTCTGTCTCCTGCCACCCATGTGAGAGCTGTTCACCTCTATTTGAAGTGTTGATTCCGTCTGTTCCAGTGAAGGCCCGCTCAGCTTGTGACTCTGTCTCCTGCCACCCATGTGAGAGCTGTTCACCTCTATTTGAAGTATTGATTCCGTCTGTTCCAGTGAAAGCCCCGCTCAGCTTGTGACTCATTCTCCTGCCACCCATGTGAGAGCTGTTTATCTCCATTTGAAGTATTGATTCTGTCTGTCCCAGTGAAAGCCCCGCTCAGCTTGTGACTCTGTCTCCTGCCACCCATGTGAGAGCTGTTTATCTCCATTTGAAGTATTGATTCTGTCTGTCCCAGTGAAAGCCCCCGCTCAGCTTGTGACTCTGTCTCCTGCCACCCATGTGAGAGCTGTTCACCTCTATTTGAAGTGTTGATTCCGTCTGTTCCAGTGAAGGCCCGCTCAGCTTGTGACTCTGCCCCTGCAACACACGTGAGAACGGTTTACTCCTGCTTGAAGTGTTATGCTGTCTGCCCCAGCGAAAGCCCCGCTCAGCTTGTGACTTGAGTCTGTTGCAGCCCTGAACCCCACCTGTATGGTGTGAAGTGCCCGCCCTTTACAACCCACGTGAGAACCGTACATCTCTGCGGGAGGTCCTGATCCGGCCTGTTCAAAAAGAGTTCTGCTCCGCCGACGACCCTGAGGTTGCTGTGGCCCGGAGGCCCCTTGTTTGGTGTTCGTCACTTGCCACTGTGAGTCTGGCACCAGCGCCAGAAGGAAGTGAGCTCCGACCGTCTACTCACCTGGGATACCCACCTGTTCGTCACTCACCACTGTGAGTCTGGCACCAGCGCCAGAAGGAAGTGAGCTCCGACCGTCTACTCACCTGGGGCCTCATTTATAACCGTTGCGTACGCACAAAACAGGCCCTGAAAGAGGCGTACGCCACTTCCGACGCATAAGTTGTGATTTATAAAAACAAACTTGACGGGAAAATGTGCGCACCTGCACGCAAACTCTGACCCATGCGTACGAACGTTTTGGAGACGGAGCAGTTTGGCGACACCGATGGTGAGCTAGAGTTTTGTCTTTTTGGTCACTTTTAGACAGAAAATCGAAATAAAACGATACATATAAAGGAAGATAATACAAATATAATTTCACTCACCAAGCCTATCACTTGAAGCAAATATCCACACCTTAAATGTCCGCGCCAGCGAGCGCGTTGGGCCGTTAGTGAAACATATCTAACGGCAGATGAAGTAAAACTGTAAATCTTCATTATGAGTCCTAATCATTTAAAAAAATAAATGATAATATATGATTTATTTATTTTATATATATATATATAAAATCTCAAAATGTACAAGTGTATTGTATGTTAAATGATATGCTTTAATAAAAAGACGTTTGATATGAGTCTTAATCATAAATAGGCTACAGTTTAGGCCTATATAAAACAATGATTTAAACTATGTTTTATTTCTGATATAGACATTTAGATTAAATAGCCTATGCCATTCTCATTAACGGAGTTAAACACTTAAACTACATGACATTTAGGCCTACTGAATAGTAAAAAAAAAAAAAAATTATATATATATATATATATTCAATAAATTGGTTGTGGATGCAATGCTTTTGAACACTTTTCCTTTGGCATGCTGTGTTTCAATGTTTTAACTACAGAGATAATTGCTTATCATGATAATAGCATATTGTGCAAATATAATGCACAACAAGGTCTTTCTGTTTCCATTAAAAATATAAATCAATTAAAAAGACTATTTGGTCAGTGGAAAAGATTGAGAAAAACTTTATCTGAAATTTATTTTACACTATTTGATTTATTTATTCAAAAACAAGGCAAGGATACTAAATTATTTTTATTAATGTAATGTGACGGCACATCCGTATTTCATATTTTTCCTAATGTCTTGTACCGTTATGTTATCACTTCACGTGGATTAATAATCATATGCAACTGATATGCATAGTAAAACTAGGCGTTGTAAGCTCCATATATGGTTATTTCGGGGAGGAGACGCATGTGCGCACAATCTTCCGCTGAGTGGGATTTATAAAGTGAATTCTGCGCAGGTTCGGGCGTACGCACGGTTTTATAAGTCTCAATATTTTTTTGCGCACGCCATTTTTGGCTTTTGGGCGCACGTACACTTTTAGTAAGGATCCTACGCACAGTTTTATAAATGAGGCCCCTGGGATACTCGCCTGTTCGTCACTCACCACTGTGAGTCTGGCACCAGCGCCAGAAGGAAGTGAGCCCTGTCCTATCTACTCACCTGCGATACCCACCTGGCCATAACTTACCACGGTGTTGCCTTGGATTCCTGGGGAAAGGAAAGAAGAGGATTTTAGATTAGGATTTTCAAATTGCTTTTAAACATTAAATAAAGTTGTTATTCTTTTATTCCTGTCTCCGGCCTCCTCCTTTGACACGCTCCTCAGGGTGATCCTGGTCTAGGGGTGGGTGCAGTCTGGCTTGGCCCACCTCGACCTGTGACACAAACTCAAACGCTTCTCATGGCGCTGTTGTAAACAGTTCATATCTGGGTCAGGCTGATAAATCGTCCGTTCGACACTGTTCAAACGAGTACCGCTCTTTGGTTCCGCATGTGATGCATTAATTCTGTGGTGCGCACCTGCATGAAAAAAGTATCAATCTACACAGCTATCAATGGGATAGTTCAGGGGCCTGTTGCACAAAAGTAGAATTAAGACATCCGGGATAAATGACTCAGCTGAGCTCAATGAAGCCAAAACATGTGCGTCCAGGCTTAATTGGTTGCACAAAGACCAAGCCAGGATGAGCAGACACGGATTCATTAAGCCAGGTAAACCAATCCTGGATAGGTGCGCGCTCACGGCTCACTCAAATAGATCACAGATTAACTGATTTACCATGGCAACTAGAGCCGCGTACTTTTCCCCGTCGGAAGCACAAATCCTCATGGAGGCATACGAGGAGGTAAAAGATATAATTAAGAAGAAAGGCAACACCGCCACAGTGATCAAGCAAAGAGAAAAAGCGTGGCAAATAGTGCACAATTACACACTCACCGCTCCGCTGAAACATCACAATTACAATTCAAATATTTAATTCACATCTCCAAAAACACATTTGTACTGTAATTATGAAACGGTTAAATTTTTTATTGAAATGCACTGCAGATATGAGTGAAATTGTGTAAAGTAACTCCATCACACTGTATAAAGCTATGATAAATTATTATTAAAGCCTTACATTATTATTTAAAGTTACTACGCTCAGTACGGTTTAATCTTAGCCGTTGTACTCTGCTTCTTATGTTGTCCACCGTTTTTTTGTGTGTTTCTCCTGCTTTTATTAATGTAAAGCTGCTTTGACAGAATGAAACAATTGTGAAAAGTGCTAGGCTATATAAATAAAATTTTATTTAATAAATAGATGAGCTATAATAATAATCACTTTAATTTATATAGCGCCTTTCAAAGGACCCCAAGGTCGGTTGCTCACTGCACTGCAAAAATGTCTTTCTTACTTAGTATTTTTGTCTTTTCATTATCATTTGTCTGTTCAGTTGATGTGTATGGATTTGTCCTGCATTTATTTTAGTGTGCAGACATGCAGGGTGTGTTATATTACAGACCTTTGAATGTGTGTGTATCATTTTGTATAATATGCGTTGATTCTGTGCTTTCCATCTTGTAGACCGTGACTTCAGTTTCGAAAGGAGCTGATGGTTTACCTGCTTTGTTTTGTCCTTATTCAATAAAGGAACATAATGTTACACATTGTGTTTTTATATTCATATGGAATGTGTATTTGTTTATATGAGTACTAGGGCCACAATGAAGAAAAAGGATAAAGTCATACATTTATGAGGCTGGTTCTTTCTGCAGAAAAGCTACATATTCTTTTTACAGTTTTGATACTTATGACAATGTGATACTTAATATTCTGGCACATCAGCATGTCTTTGTTTATGAAACCATACTGAAGTACAATTTCACGAAATGCCCCACATCTGTCATTTTAACAACTGCCCTCCTTTAAAACAACTGGTTACAATATTATGACTTGTCTTTTTTTTTCCCTCTGTGGCCCTAATATTCTATCATTTTATATATAGCCTTATAGTCTATGAGAAACTGTAAATTATCTTATGATAGCAACATCATCTAAAAATCATTATTTAGCCAAAATCATTGAAATTAATGATCACAAACGTTTAAATAATGACAGTGGGTCTAGTTATATGTGATAACAATGTATAGTGAGCAGTGAAATAACTATTGGTTTCCATTTGTGGTGACTGCTGACTGACATTAGGGATGAGATTAAATAGATCCTGGAATTTAGCCTGGTCTGGAGCAGGCTAGCTCCACAGAATAAATCTCCATGGTAATTTATACCATATCATATCCTCCTGCCCCCTATCCAGCTTTAGTGCAACCGGATTACGGATCAATTGAGCCAGGATCACCAAGATATCCTGGCTTAATCCCTTATCCTAGTTTTGTGCAACAGGCCTCTGGACTTCAAATAAAGGTCAACCCTGTCAACAAAGTCAAACACAGAACTAACAGAAACACAGAATTAAACACTTACCTTAACAATGTATATATATAAAAAAAAGTCTTCACTATTGTTAATTTATTTATTTATTTGTGCAATTTTTCACTTTTTTCACAATATCTTGTTATAATTACTTATGAATCCGTATTAAATGAAGACTACAAATACTCTACGTTCCATAAAAAATACAGATATATTTAAAACTTTGGACTTCTTACATTAACATATCCACACTTAAAGGATTAGTTCACTTTAAAAAAAACTTTTGCTGATAATTTACTCACCCCGATGTCATTCAAGATGTCCATGTCTTTCTTTCCTCAGTCGAAAAGAAATGAAGGTTTTTGATGAACACATTTCTCCATATAATGGACGTCAATGGGCCCCAAACGGGTCAAGGTCCAGATGACAGTGTCAGCGCCGCTTCAACTGGCTTTAAACGACACAAGACGATGAATACGGCTCTTATCTAGCGAAACCATCGTCATTTCAAAAATAAATAAACAAGTTTAAGTTTTATAAGCACAAACGCTCGCCTTGCTCTGTTCTGTGATGCGCGTTCGTGACGTCACGTAATACGCAGTTACGCTGTAAAGGTCACGCTTCTGTGAAAAGTAAAACATTTCTGTCCTGACGAAAATGTTCTTTTAGGCTTTTTAATATTACAACACCCAGGATACGCACACGAGATGGGCATTTTACACGATAAACTGACACAAAGACATTTGAATATGTGTGTATGGTCCTCCTTCCGCACATCTGTAAACACTGACTCGTCAAGCGTGACCTTTTCAACGTAATTGCATATTACGTGACGTCACGAACGCGCATCACAGAACAGAGCAAGGCGAGCGTTTGTGCTTATTTAAACTTTCACTTTATTATTTATTTTTGATATGACGATCGTTTCGCTAGATAAGACCCGTATTCATCGTCTGGTGTCATTTAAAGAGCCCTTTGAAGTGGCGCTGACACTGTCATCTGGACCTTGACCCGTTTGGGGCCCATTGACGTCCATTATATGGAGAAATGTGTTCATCAAAAACCTTCATTTCTTTTCCACTGAAGAAAGAAAGACATGGACATCTTGGATGACATCGGGGGTGAGTAAATTATTAGCAAAAGTTTTTTTTAAAGTGAACTAATCCTTTAATACTTGAATCCTAAATCACACTCTAAACCCTAACTCACTATTCCCGGACCGTTACTCGATTAATATTCAATAGCAGGAATGAATGTAAATAATGACTGAATTTAGACAACCGTTCAGCGTAGCTTATGTATGTTATACACACGTTAGTGCAATGTGAGATTAAGTGTACTTAATAACGTCCACTGTGGTTGTAGACACCACAAACAGTTGTCCTCTCAAATAACGCCATATTAGAGGACATAAAAGACGATTTCAAATTTAGGAAATAATTTATAACGAATATTAAAGGGCACCTATTATGACATTTAAAATGTTCCTAATGTTGTTGTGGGAGTCCCCAACAACAGTTTTACGTGCATGCAATGTCAAAAAAACCCTTTTGTTTTCGTATAATATGCATTTATTTTTACATGATTTGCTCACCGACTCCCAAATGATTCGTTCAACGACTCATCTTTCCAAACCCCTCCTTTGCGCGACGCTAATCTGCGTTGATTGGTCAGATGACCCAGCAGTGTTTACATAGATAATACTTATTGTTTAACACGGAGTACAATGATGCTTTTATCAATTAAATTGTGTTATAATAATGATTATAGTCCACTGCTTTGTAGTTTGTAGTAAAAAACGAAAAATAAGATAAAGAATTTAATGTTATGTTAGCGAGCATAGCCCAGAGTTCATATTGTAAAAGCACAATCAGTCTTTGTTTGCATTAGCCCGATGCATAAACATAACGTTTTTACAACAAAAAAAAATGCAGTTACGTTACTACGAGGTATTATTCTATTCTTTAAGACAACTCCGAAAACAACGACAAACACTTCACATATCTCAATACAATTGTCATTGAAGACCTAGAAGCTAAACGGTGCTTACACAACAAACAAAATAATAATTAAGCATGCTACATAAAAGCAACAATTATTAATAACACTTACAGGTTGTGATACGGCGGACGAAGCTGATGCAAATACATGAACCTTCCTTCTAAATCAGCCGGCTCGCGAATCCAAGTTTGATTGCATTTAAAAAGCAATCGTCTTCAAAATGGCACGAACAAAGCACAAGGCTCGGACTATACTTCTGTGGTATAGTTATATGAATTGTAGCCACTTAGTCTTCAAATGCTTCCCCTTGGGCAGATGAAAAAAGTTTGCTTTTGAGCCGCACTTCAGAACACAGCGTCTCGTCTCCCTGATATTTTCCCTGCTGGCCTTGAAGCGCAATAAGTGGGCATATCGTATTCAAATAACTTGACAAGTTGACGTCATCTAGTCAGAGAAAAAGCTTCGGTCTTCTAAACGATTCATAAAAATGACTCAGAGTCGACTCTCACTTTTGAAAGACAATAACTTTATATACGGTGCACTTTCATATTTCAAACTTTGCAGGATGTTTTTGTTCACTTAGATCTATGTTACACACTACATGAAAGGTAAATTTCAAAATTCCATAATAGGTGCCCTTTAACAAATGCTAATGTCTAACAAATGTTTAATCTACTTTTCTTCCACTTCAAAAGACATGTTTTTTATGACATTAAAGAAAGTTATGAATTCGAATAGGTACTTCTATGTTAATGCACATTAATATAAAATAACATAATTTCATGCATACTTTTACATTTGTAATGAACATTTTCTCGTCATATGCCTTACAATCTATTAACAAAAACTACACCAATGTAGGACAAATTAGCCGTCTAGACAGAGTTGAACATGTGAAAAAGTGCAGGACAGCCGTAGATACATTTGTAACTAATTTGATGTCTGCAAACGTCTGCAAAAAGTATCAGATATACAACACCTGCTAGACGAACTAATTTACTCAACAAATATCTTCACATGTCAAACTACAGAAGTTTATTTCTGCATCGAATGTATTTAAACTACCCTAAAGTTAGTAAACACAATATGCTTCATTTGAAATAAAATTCATAAAAACGTTATAAAAAGTTACAAAAAACCTGAAATGTAACGACATTTTTAAAACAAAGTAAGCCTAATAAATGAACAGTATATAAATACTTTCATTTTTTTTTGATAATCAAATACACTCTAATGATCTAGGGCTAGAATTTCTAAAATTGTTCCATACATTTAATGCAATGACGTATAAATGCTATTATTTGGAAATGAACACTTTTAAACACAATATAACTAAAATATAATTTTGCAAAGTTTCTGTCTTTCTGTAGCCTCAGTAACTTCATAACAATAAAGATTGCAACGTTACATTTTTCTGTCATACAACTTTTTTAACATGTATTTCTTTGTTAACATATTCACACTTGTTTAAAATGAAAAACAAAACAAAAACAATACCATATTACAAAACAACTAATACATAAAAATAACTAACATTAAAATTATACTATTATTCCATACATAAAAGCATAGCCTACTTATACTAATATGTTTGACTTTGGCATGACTGCTTGTCCTTTAATTGAACTCTTCTGCACTTGACATCTATCTGTCATACCTAATTGGTCTGTCTAGCCTTGTCTGACTTCTGATGGGCGTAGGTTATAAAAGTGTGTAAAATTCACCTTGTATCACATTCGGCTACTGACAAGTCATCATGGCATCCCAACAGAAGCTGAAAATGAAACTGGACGATAAGGACACTTGTGTAACCGGATACTTGCACAATGTATCTATAATTAAACAATCGGCTTTAAAAAAAAAACGAGATATTGTAATGCACAATGTATCTATAATCAAACAATCGGCTTTAAAAAAAAATGAGATATTGTAATGCACAATGTATCTATAATCAAACAATCGGCTTTAAAAAAAACGAGATATTGTAATGCACAATGTATCTATAATCAAACAATCGGCTTAAAAAAAACGAGATATTGTAATGCACTACTGCAGGTTGATCGCGACACCTTCTATCAGGTTGCAGTTTTTTTGCGTGGAAAAAATAAATATTTTCATCCGAGCGCAAAACTGCAAATCTCCAGTTAAGTGAAGGGCTATTTAATCAACTTTCTATGATATTGTACGCTACTTATTTTCCTACAAATAGTATATGTATGTCTTATTGCACTTATTGCATCTCTTCCTTTTAGGTCGTTCAGGTGAAGGCTTGGACATAATATGCGGACGGACAACAAATCTGACGGTGATCAACGACCTGCAATTTCCGTGCAGAGACCCTCCAGAGAAATGCAAAAGAACCGTAGAGGAGGTGAAAAAAATGTCCCAAAGGCAACATGTAAGTTCTTAAATAAATTATATTATTTTAATTTATAGCCTACTTAATAGCTACTGTATTTGATCAGCTATTTTAATGATTTTTCTTTCTTTAATGATTGGTGTACTCACTGCAAGGATCGTGCACCTGGCCGTGAGAACGGAAAACGTCTCAGGTTACGACTGTAACCCTAGTTTCCTGAGAAGGGAACGAAACGATGCGTCGATGACGCTTTGGGAACGCTTCTGCGTGGTTGCGTCTGAAGCACTTATGTCAACTAGTCTAATGGCGAGAGTGGGCGTCACAGGCGGGTGACGGGACGACCAGGAAAGGATAAAGGACATCCGGTTTAGAACCGCGCTAGCTTCGAAAAGGGCCGAAGCATGTCGATCACAGGGATGTAGGAAGTATGGCAATGTGACGCATCGTCTCATTCCCTTCTCAGGGAACTAGGGTTACAGTCGTAACCTGAGACTTTCCCTTTCGAGGGAACTCGATGACGCTCTGGGAACGAGAATACCAAATCAGAGAGCTGCACAGGTCCGATTTTGTAAATCCGCACCCGCCCGTACCCGCAGGGCTTAAAACCGCATCCGACCCGTTTTCCGACAGCAGCACTAATTAAAATCCGCAACCCGACCCCGACCCGCTTAAAATAGAACTGAGACCCGACCCGCACCCGAAATAAAATCAGTTTAGCCAATCACATTATAGACACACTTTTTTCAAATTTGTATTGCCTTTGTATTGCCTTAACACAAGGACAACAGCCGAAGCTGTCAAAAAGCCGATAGCCTGTACATGGCTAACGCGTTACCCACAAAACAATTCAATTTCGTCTAGCACATCAGCTTCACAATTTTATATTTATATATTATTTCATCAATGTTGATTATATGAGAAGTGAAAAGCATAGTAGCCTAAGATCATAAGTTGTGCATATATGTCGGGAGACAGAGTGGGCAGACATTATTGACCACTTCATTATAAGTTTCTTACTGTATAAAGCCTTTCTTTAAATTGAATTTCGTTTTGTATTAATTTTATCTTAATTTTAAATGATGTTTTATAACCAATTGTCTGAATTTAATAAATAAGAAGTAATAGCAGGCATCAGGACACGGAGCGGAGGCAACGGCGCATGAACTGGAAATTAACGAAACTCAGCGTATAAGCAACATCCTCACAGACCAGAGAAATATAAAGAAAGCTTGAAATGTGTAGCCTACTTTTAAACAAAACAATTCAAAACGAAAGAAAAGACTGCTCTGTCTCCTGTCCTGGCTATATTTGACATAGCCTATTCAATAATCATTAGGCTACTTTTTCCGTTTCTTTGTGACCTCTCAATAGTTAATATTGTTATTTGGTGTTCAGTTTATACAAGTTTTCAAATGTTATTTAATAAAAAAAAAAAAAATTCCCCCTGTGGCTGTGTTTAATACTGACTTTCACAAGCCGCCGCATCTCACTGTGCACGCTTGCCACTTCACTACTGTCAGCAGCAAGTAGCTAGAACCTGGGGAAGCACCCAGTTCAAAGTTGCAAAACCTTACGAATGTGAGCGGAGAGGACCAGCCTGCCGCATACCACATCCTACAGGGATATCTACATATATAATAAGGCTTCTAAGCTGCCAAACTCCTGACCTGGTCTAAAAGCACCACGGAGGAAACAACCAAACGGCACTCTGCCTGTACAAGGAGTTTGTTAATGGCTGGTGCTGCTCCGCCCAGCAGCCCCATTTACGAAGTTATAAACTCCAACTCATTGCACACAGGAGATTGAGAATATTAAATACCCTTAACAGCACATAATTATACCATATAATTCCTCAAAATTAAATGTAAAAGATCAACCAGACAAGATAATATAGTCTGGATGAAAGGCTGAATATATATTTATATATAGCTCATATATAAAAATAGTTTCAACATACAATAAAAGAATCATAAATTCATAGCTTGCAATACACTGCGTATCTCTTTAATCAATGCATTGCATTTGCATAACCACTGCATTCGTATTGCTGTCTTTTAAATAAACAGTAGCATGGGGAAACTCCCGATAGTGAACACAGGTCGGTAATGTTCATGAATGAACGTAGCCAGTCCACTATTATTATTGTAGACTCGTAATCTACGCGATGCCTCAGCAAACGCGAGATCCGAGCCAAATAATCTTTATTGACTTTCTTCCCTCGAGAAGAAAGTTAAAAGCTTTTCTGAACAGATGGGTTTTCAACTGCGATTTAAAAACACTTAACACGGTGATGCTTCGTAGGAGTGTTGGTAAAGCGTTCCACAGATTAGGGCCCTGGACAGCAAATAACCGGCCTCCAAACTTTTTATATTTAAATTTGGGAATGACCAGAGAGGTGTGTTCAGAGGAGCGGAGAGTTCTGGGTGGTTGATAGACCATTACTAAATCGGCGAGGTAGACCGGGGCCAGACCATTAATGGCCTTGAACACGAACAGCAGGACCTTATACTCCACCCTAAACCGAATGGTTTGACCTTACTGAGAAGCCTTAGCTGGTAAAAGTTTGCCTTAACAAATGCACTAATCTGTTTGTCATACTGCAAATTTTTGTCAAAAATAACACCCAAGTTACGCACAGTGGGTGCAAAACTGAGGTGTTAGAGGACCAAAACTGAAAGAACTGTTGGGTGAATCAGGGCTGAACAGGATGTACTCCCGTCTTTCCTTCATTCAAATGAAGGAAATTCTGGGAAAGCCACTACTTAATGTCCTTAAGGCAGTTATAGAGGGGAGAAAAAGTCGAGGAAAAGTCGTCGAGCATTACTGAAAAAGTTCTGTTAGTGAGATATGAGGAGAACCAATTGAGAACTGCGCCCTTCAAACCAACAAAATGTTGAAGACGGGAGATGAGGATGGAATGATCCACGGTGTCAAATGCAGCGGTAAGGTCCAGTAGTACCAAAACCACAGAGCTTTTACTATCCAGAGCTCCAAGAATGTCATCATGGACCCTCAGTAACGCTGATTCAGTGCTATGTCTGGACCTGAAACCGGACTGAAATTTATCACTAATGACGTGCAGTTGTAGGTGAGACTGAAGCTGGGAGAAAACAAGCTTCTCCATCAACTTACACAGAAGTGACAGATGAGATATTGGTCGGAAATTGGACAGTATGGTGGGATCTAGGTTGTGTTTTTTGAGCAGCGGTCTAACAATAGCGTGTTTGAGAGCAGTGGGAACAGTCCCCAAACTAAGACAGCTGTTTATGAAGGTGACAAGAAAAGGACCTACGATGTCAATAGCCTCTTTCAAAATCCTGGCAGGAACAGCGTCTAGAGGACAGGTGGTAGACTTCAGCTCATGGACAGCTTTTTTGAGGGTCCTCCAGAGTAACTATATCAAAGTTTTCCAGCACGCATTGCGTCGCTCGGGAGGAAAAGACAACAGCAGGAGCTTGTGTGATAATTTGCCTAACAGACGAAACCTTGTCAAAAAAGTGTTGTTTGAATGCATTGCATGTATTTTCTGATACATCATTCAAAACAACAGACACCGGATTTATGACAGAATTAATAGTGCTGAACAGGATTCCAGGGCGGTGGCTATTGCTATTGATGAGATTAGAAAGGTACTGTCCTTTAGCTTCCTTCACTGCTCTCTGATAGGTGGCAAGACTGTCTCTAAACATCTCCAGTGACACCTATCCTATCCTTGCCTAGTGCAGCCTATCCTTCTTCCATTTTCGCTCAGCCTGTCTACACTGGCGCCTGAGGGCCCAAGTTGAATCATTGAGCCAGGGGTCCGATGGACCTTTAGTCGTCTTTACCTTGTAGGGCGCAACAGAGTCCATAATCTGGGAGCAGATGGTGTGGAAGGAGGAGAGGAGAAGGTCAGGACATGGAGGCGATGCCAGTTCAGCAGTGGAGACGATGTCAGAAACAGAGAAGGCAGCAACAAAGTTATCGACTGTAGATGGAGTAATAATGCGACGACAATGGGGGGCAGTGGATGAGGGAGCAGGAGGAAGAGCACAGATGTCAAACCGTATTAGAGAGTGGTCAGAGATGGGAAAATCCAGAACCTCACAGGTTGACACTATCACCCCACGAGAGATAATAAGGTCAAGGGTATGACCTAACCTATGAGTGGGACGGGATATGGACTGGGTAAGGTCCAATGAATCTAAAAGTGCCTTAAAATCATTAGCAGGTTTATCAGAGGGGCAACAAATGTGAATGTTAAAGTCCCCACAGATTAAAATATTATCAAACTTTGCCAGAAACTCTGTCAGAAACTCTGAAAACTCATTTTAAAAATCCTTATTTAGCTTTGGTGGCCGGTAGATTACTGCACATAAGATGGGACATGGTAGTGTGAGCACAAAAGCTTGTAACTGAAAGCTGGAATACCCTCTAGTGGACAGCTGGTGGCATATCAAGGACTGTCTGTGTGTAGTAGCTATCCCCCCCGCCCCTACCCGTTTGCCGCGGGGTGTTTAGGTAAAGATAGCCAGAGGGGAGGAGTTCCGAAAAGGCACTGACGTCACCTGGGGGAAGCCAGGTTTCGGTGAGGAAAAACAAATCCAGATTGTACGAGGAGATGACATCATTGAGGACAAATGTTTTGTTATTGAGCGATCTGGTGTTACATAATGCCATGCGAAACGTGGTCGAGTTGACATGCGGCGATGTCACACGAGGAATTGGACGGAGGTTTCCTTGGATGCAACCCCGGGTAGATGTTTTGACGCGGCGGGGACACGGAAATGGAACGCTAGTGTTGGAATTAACTGGCCGAAGCCATCGGTAGCATTCCCACGATCTTCTAGCACTGCCAAGTCCTGATTGATTTCCAGTCCTCGGCGACGGAGAATCCAGGTGAGTCCTCAGCGTGACATGTAACCCCCTTCTCCGACCGCGTCTTCTGCGACGCTTACTGCCTGGTAGCAGACAGACAGGGCGTCTCAGGTAAGAAGGAATTAATGTCAACAGTGGCGGTGGTGGTTTGAATGATTGGGCATTTAGGAGGTGATTAGTTGTAAAACGCAATTCCAGCAGTGATCATAAACAATAATCGGCGAGATGGTAGCAAAAACAAACATGAAAA
>JARPMJ010008618.1:0-33161 GCA_033366665.1 Phoxinus dragarum | reverse complement strand
ACTAGAGCACTTATCAGAAGAAGCTATATTGAACAGCAGAAGAGAGCATCAGTCTGTGAGTGTTTACTTTTGTCAGTAGATTTCAACGCAGTTATTTGTTGCTAGGATACTTTGTTTTGTTTACTGTGTTTTACTCTGGTAAAACGCTCGCGTGGCCTTTGTTTGTTTGGGTCGTGACTTGAGTTTCGCGTGGCGAGGGCGTGGCCAAAGCTAGGTTAAGTATTTAAGCTACCAACCTAGAGCACTTATCAGAAGAAGCTATATTGAACAGCAGAAGAGAGCATCAGTCTGTGAGTGTTTACTTTTGTCAGTAGATTTCAACGCAGTTATTTGTTGCTAGGATACTTTGTTTTGTTTACTGTGTTTTACTCTGGTAAAACGCTCGCGTGGCCTTTGTTTGTTTGGGTCGTGACTTGAGTTTCGCGTGGCGAGGGCGTGGCCAAAGCTAGGTTAAGTATTTAAGCTACCAACCTAGAGCACTTATCAGAAGAAGCTATATTGAACAGCAGAAGAGAGCATCAGTCTGTGAGTGTTTACTTTTGTCAGTAGATTTCAACGCAGTTATTTGTTGCTAGGATACTTTGTTTTGTTTACTGTGTTTTACTCTGGTAAAACGCTCGCGTGGCCTTTGTTTGTTTGGGTCGTGACTTGAGTTTCGCGTGGCGAGGGCGTGGCCTGCAGTACTCAACAACGAGATTATAGGCGTGTATAAATAGGTTAGTGCACCGCGGCAGCGTTCGCGGCAGCTGTGAAGCCCTCATCGTGTGAAGACCGAAGAGTGTAAAGACCAACGACTCTACCTGTGCGACTCCACCGAGCAAGGACACCGACAAGGCACTTGAGTATTAATTTCGATCTCTGTTATATCTTTTATTGTCATTTCGTTTTCTACTCAACTGTCAACTGATCTTTCTGTTTGTGAACTTCTACACCATGTGTTTTACAATCCCTACTATTACTAACATTCGTAAATCCTATGTCCACGTCGGAGGCGGCGCAATCCTAACAACCTGCGTACCCTTCCCATGTCTTCTAGTACTATCTTCTCTTTTCCTATTGGTCTCTGGAATTGCCAGTCTGCAGTTAACAAAGCTGATTTCATTACATCTATTTCTAGTCATTCAGGTCTCAGCCTTCTGGCCCTGACTGAGACCTGGATCAGACCAGAGGACACAGCCACACCAGCTGCGCTCTCCACTAACTTCACTTTCTCACACACCCCTCGTCTGACTGGAAGGGGTGGAGGTACCGGTCTGCTCATCTCAAACGATTGGAAATTTACTCATTTACCACCTCCGTGTAACAACAACTCATTTGAATCACATTCTATTACCATCACTAGTCCTATTAAAATCCATTGTGTAGTTGTATATCGTCCCCCAGGTCAGCTGGGCAGTTTCTTAGAGGAGCTAGATGTGCTACTCTCTTCCTTCCCTGAGGATGGCACTCCTCTCATAGTTCTTGGAGACTTTCAACATCCACCTTGAAAAACCTCAAGCTGCTGATTTCCACACTCTGCTTGCCTCATTCGACCTCAAACGAGTATCGACTGCGGCTACTCACAAATCAGGTAACAAATTGGACCTTATTTACACACGCTACTGCTCCACTGACCATACTCTTGTCACTCCACTGCACACCTCAGATCACTTCCTCCTCACTCTCAACCTCAACCTGCCCCAGAATACAACACGCACTCCTCCACAGGTCACCTTTCGGCGTAACCTACGCTCACTCTCACCCTCTCGTCTATCCTCTTTGGTCTCGTCCACACTTCCTCCACCAGACCAGCTCTCAGCACTAGATACTAACAGTGCCACTGATACTCTTTTCTCCACTCTAACATCCTGCTTGGACAACTTCTGCCCGCTTTCCTCCAGGCCAGCCCGCCCCACTCCCTCTGCCCCCTGGTTATCTGATGTTCTCCGTGAACATCGTGCTAAACTCAGGGGTGCAGAGAGGAAGTGGCGCAAATCCAAAGATCATTCTGACCTTGATCTTTATCAATCCCTCCTCTCTTCCTTCTCAGCTAACATATCTACTGCTAAAATTACTTACTATCACAACAAAATTAACAATTCTTCTGACTCTCGCATGCTTTTCAAAACCTTCTCCTCCCTTCTTAACCCTCCTCCTCCTCCTCCTTCATCTACCCAAACAGCTGATGATTTTGCCTCATTCTTCATAAACAAAACTAACACCATCAGCGGCCAATTTACCAATCCACAAACTAACACACACATTTTACCAGCTAACACACACATTCTACCCTCTTTCTCATTGCTTTCAGAGACAGAAGTCTCCAAACTCCTTCTTTCCAATCGCCCTACTACCTGTCCGCTTGATCCCATTCCCACTAACCTACTTCAAGCTATTTCTTCCTCTGTTATACCCACACTCACACACATCATAAACACATCTCTTCACACTGGTACATTTCCCACAGCATTCAAGCAGGCTCGGGTGACCCCACTGCTTAAGAAACCCACTCTAAATCCAGCACATCTAGAGAATTACAGACCGGTATCTCTTCTTCCTTTCGTCGCAAAAACACTTGAACGAGTTGTTTTCAACCAGATCTCCTCCTTTCTTACGCAGAACAACCTCTTGGACAGCAATCAGTCTGGCTTCAAAAGCGGACACTCTACTGAGACTGCTCTGCTCTCAGTAATTGAAGCTCTGAGATTGGCAAGAGCTGCTTCCCAAGTCCTCAGTTCTCATCCTGCTGGATCTGTCTGCTGCCTTCGACACAGTAACCACCAGATCCTCCTGTCAATCCTAAAGATGAAGGGGATCTCGGGAACTGCACTCCAGTGGTTCAAGTCTTATCTCTCGGGTAGGTCCTTTAGGGTGTCGTGGAGGGGTGAGGCGTCTAAGACCCAACATCTAGCCACTGGTGTGCCTCAGGGCTCAGTGCTTGGACCACTTCTCTTCTCCATCTACATGACATCACTAGGATCTGTGATTCAGAAACATGGCTTTTCCTACCACTGCTACGCTGATGACACACAACTCTACCTCTCATTCCAGCCTGATGATCCGACGGTAGCCGCTCGCATCTCAGCCTGCCTGACAGACATTTCTGGCTGGATGAAGGACCACCACCTCAACTAAACCTTGCGAAGACAGAGCTACTCGTAATTCCGGCTAACCCAGCACTTAATCACAACTCCACCATTCAGCTCGTCATCCATAACTCCATCAAGATCAGCCAGGAACCTTGGAGTTGTAATTGACGACCAATTGAATTTCACAGACCACATCGCTAGCACTGCCCGGTCATGCAGATTTGCCTTGTACAACATCAGAAGGATCAGGCCCTTCCTATCAGAGCATGCTACACAACTCCTTGTTCAGGCGCTTGTTCTATCCAGACTGGACTATTGTAATGCTCTCCTGGCTGGTCTTCCAGCTTGCACTGTCAAACCTCTGCAACTGATCCAGAATGCTGCAGCTAGAGTGGTCTTCAACGAGCCGAAGAGAGCACACGTCACTCCTCTCCTAACAAAATTGCACTGGTTGCCGATTGCCGCTCGCATAAAATTCAAGTCACTGACGTTTGCCTACAGAACAACCACTGGCACTGCTCCCTCATACCTGAACTCATTACTTCAGACTTATGTGCCATCCAGAAACTTGCGCTCTGCAAGCGAGCGCCGTCTTGTGGTGCCATCTCAAAGAGGCACAAAATCTCTTTCTCGAACCTTTACCATGACTGTTCCCTACTGGTGGAATGATCTGCCTAACTCAGCCAGAGCCGCTGAGTCCGTACCCATTTTTAAGAAATTGCTGAAGACGTATCTTTTTCGGCAGCATTTAATCCAGTAATACTAACACTCTCTTCTCTATTCTTAAAAAAAAAAAAAAAAAAAAAAAAACTGTACGTTGGATTGTACTGTGAAGGGTCATAGCACTTACATACTGTTGGTCTACTGCTAGTTTAATTGCTTCTATGGTTTCTCATTTGTAAGTCGCTTTGGATAAAAGCGTCTGCTAAATGAATAAATGTAAAATGTAAATGTAAGATCGACGGAAAATGAAAAGCTGCGATTTCCCAAGCCTATATGGCTAGAACTACTCTCACTCCGGCGTAAGAATCAAGGAACTGTGCGGCCGTACCATGGGTGCAGCAGGCGTAATGATATGACGAAGCTAAATTATAACCTCATTAAAGAATTCAAAAGCAAGGGATTCACATGGTTTGGATACCTCATTTTTTAAATTACACAGGGACGCACTTGCTCGCCCTATTGCACATCCGATCAACCTGTCAGTTAGGCAAAATACTTTTCCAAGCTCCTGGAAAGCAGCAGTAGTATCCCCGATCTACAAGTTTGGTGATAAAACAATGGTGTCAAATTATAGACCCATTAGTATTCTATCAGTGATATCCAAGGTGACAGAAAAATGGGTAGCAGAACAGCTGAAAAACCATCTAAACTTGGGCCACACCCCTTTGCACCCAATGCATTTGGATTTCGCACAAATCACTCTACAGAGACAGCAAATTGTTTCCTCCTTGAAAATATCAAGTCAAAATTAGATGAGGGTGGTATAGTAGGTGCAGTGTTTCTGGACCTTAAAAAGGCTTTTGACACTGTGAATCACCAGATACTATTATCAAAATTATCTTTTTTTAATTTCTCAGAAGAGGCCATGAAATGGATGGAGTCATATTTAACTAATAGGAAACAGAGCGTACGTATTGGTAATTCTCATTCTTCATACCTCGACTGTAATATTGGTGTACCCCAGGGGTCAGTATTGGGCCCTATCCTGTTTAGCATGTACATTAATGACTTGCCTTCAGTCTGTCATTCTGTTAATATACAAATGTATGCTGATGATACAACTAAATTAACTGAAGCACTGGTGCATGTCTCTGCATGGCTAAAAATGTCAGATCTGCATCTAAACATTAACAAAACAGTCTGTATGTTCTTTTCCAAGAGGTCCTCAATTGTACAACAGGCTGATGTTTTTATTGAAGGAGAAAAAAATCATGGTTGTGTCCGATTTTAAATACCTTGGTATCATTTTAGATTCTAATTTAACTTTTAAAAAACATGTTAAAAAGGTGTCTAATACCCTCAAATATAATATGGCTAACTTTATACACATAAGGCCATATTTAACCATAGAGGCAGCCAAACTTTTTATGCATGCCATGATTTTTTCCCACATATCATATTGTTTTACAAGCTGGTCCCAAGCAAATGTGACAACTCTTAAACCAATAGAAACTCTTTATAAGCAAACTTTAAAAATTTTAGATCAAAAACCTATCGGCTATCACCACTGCAATATCATTACTATATATATTTTATAATTTAATTTATTTATAATTTAAATATAATTTATTTAATTTTGACAGTTTCTTACATTATCTAGATGCCTGTCTTATTTTCAAAATTGTACATGGGCTTGCACCTCCACCACTGGGGGACTTTACACAACAGAAGAACAGCAGTGGCAGGGAAACTAGGGCAGCTACCAGGGAGACTGTGTTGTACCGGATAGACGTAGTAAGTTTGGCCAAACAGTCTTCTCAGTCCGGGCTTCTAATTACTGGAACTGTCTACCTACTAAACTTAGAGAGAGCACCAGCTATTTCTCATTTAAATGTACACTTAAGAATGGATTAAAAACACTCAAAACTGCAATCATCAATAGTTAGGTTTACCTTATCCTAGGTACTGCCTCTTTTTGTATTGTACTTATTATTATCTATTTATTTTCTTCATTTGTTTTCTGTTTTTTATGTATTCTTTTTGTACTATGATGCTGTGTTGATCTGCCAAGGGACTACAGATGAAAATTAGCCCTCTGGCTAACTCTGGCACATTTACATTTTGAGTGTAAACAAAAAATGTTGATTGATGTGCATTGTCCCTTTAAAAAAACAAAACAAAAAAAAAAACACTTGCCGTCAACAAACCAACGTGACGACCTGCTTGCACAGGGAGCGTGCCTTGTAGCATGGAGACATTTGTGAGAGACGATTTAGATAACATCTAAACAGACCCGAACACCATACAAGGGTTATACGCTACCTCACCAGAACTCTACAACAAAACTACTAACGTTATATACTGTACAAGACGAATGATCGAGGAAACCTAGCACTCACTGATTGCATTTCACAGGAAGATAACAACGGCAGTGCCTACTTCCAGTGGTGCGCGGGTTGATCCAAAATGAGCAGGTGCCTGCGGTCACCCGCGGTTACGAGTCAAACAAAAATATTTGTAATGATATTCGGGTCGCGGTCGGTCGGGTCGTTTGAAATAAAGATGCCAATTAAACCTTTGTAATTTATATAGTACTAGACTCAATGTTCTATGAAATACATAGGTCTACACTTTATTGGCTGAATAACTGCGCGAGGATGACGCACGAGCTCAGTCTGCAGAGACGAACGTGGGAAATCCTTATTTACCTTTTGAATGTTGAGCGCGTTATTAACTTTTGAATAAAAGCTGACGCGGGACAAAATGCCCGATTTCCCAACACGTTGAACTGAGCAATGCCATTGTGCCATTTTAATAGGCTACTTTTAAACGCATATAGCTCAGCAATGTCAGTTTATGTATTTTTAGAGAGGGGGCGGGGGGGGGGGGGGGTTTGTTGGGAAAGTCCGGGGAGAAACGCACACGTCGATTAGACTGGATAAAACACATGCAGCATCTTAATTATTAAGAAAATGAAACGAAATAAATGAATAAATCAAGCCTTCATTAAAAAACACTAGGCGATATCATACAGCATTCTGAAAAATGCGCACCCCTCCGTCTATGGCCCATGACGCTACGATGAGCATTTACTAGCTACTTAAAAAAAACGCGGGTCAGGAAGCGGGTTTTTTGCGGTCCGAGTTGCGGGCGGGTTAGTTGAAAACGTCGGTCGGGTGCGGGTTGTTTATACATTGACCCGCGCATCAGTGGTAGGCTACTTACAGCCATGGCCATGGGTGATGATGATGATGCACTTGGACCTGTCTGTACATTGAAGATTGTTGGGATGGCTGTATCCTTTAGACGCTGTACCGTACTGTCCGTGTTTTCTTTATAGTCATCTGGTCCAAAATGCTTTGAGCAAACATGTTATTTTTCGATAGATTCTATCGGTGTTTTTAGATCAATGTTCAGAGCAGTCAACCATTGATTTTTTAGTTTCTTTTTGTTCGTTGGTATTTGGTGTAACATTACGGTATAATATACCCTCCGCCTTACTATCACAGCCATTTACTACGCACAGAACCATGCGCACCGTAATTTGCCACCTAAAAACTACACAAACTTAGTCCCGGTCATGTTGGAAGTTACCGAGCTGGGGACTATTTTCAGGAGCTTCGTCATATCATTACGCTGCTGCACCCCACGGTACGGCCGCACAGTTCCTTGATTCTTACGCCGGAATGAGAGTAGTTCTAGCCATATAGGCTTGGGAAATCGCAGCTTTTCATTTTCCGTCGATCTTAGTACGCGGTTTAACTACAGAAGAGTCAAGGTTTAAATAGGAAAAATATTGAAACTCGGTCATTTTGAAAGAAATGCTACTGGTCCCATCAGAATCAATGATCTATGCTAAGCTATGCTAAAACTGGTACCGTCAGACCCGGAGTTCGGCTGAATGGATCCGAAAACGGTAAAACTCGACTGTTTAACTCTGGGGGAGTTGTAAAATGAGCCTATTTCCAAAAAAGTGGAGTATCCCTTTAATAATATAACGTCACTTATACACAGATCGGACTTATGTCAGAGTTGAGACTTCTATAAACAATATAAATTATAAAGACTTGAATGGCTTTATTTGGAGAGAACGAGTGCGGTGATTTTGTTGGGCAGTGCAAAATAAACAAAAATCTGGAAAATTATTATTTTTTACTGGACCATTTTGTTTTGTGTGTGTGAACAATCTTTTAAAGACGGAACAATTTGGTAAATATTTTTTTTTCTTAATATGGGGTTTACTAACACAAACCTCTTTCGATAACCATAAAGTATAAAATATATATCTACACTTGAGTTTACATAGGACACATTCACACTCACTGCATTTGACCAATTGAGTATAAAATAATAATTAAATAATAAAGCATTTATTAAACGTTAAGCCATCGAGCGTGTATTATGATGGGTTGCCAGCATACGGATCTATGCACTGCCGGTTTCAGAGTGAAACTCGACTCTTTGCCTGTGGGTGAAGCACCTGCATCATGGGATACACTTGTGTGTTGGTGAGCAGTGCCGATCTGGGTCGGGTCGTGATAAAGAGCTGCTTTTATATCTCAAGATGGGATCATCATATTTGGGGGTCCAGATAACTAGCATCAACACAAAAGAAGGACACACACCTCGACCTCTCTGCGCAGTCGTGTGTTTTCATCGGTCACGAGGTGCAGCTGCTGACGGCACTGAGCGACCTCCAGCTGCTCCATGCGGCGCAAGCCCTGCTCCAGCTCCAGCCGACTGCACGCACACACACACACACATCAGTACAGGCTCTAGACGACTGTGCAGACACACACACTCTCAAGACGACTGCGCACATACACACACACCAGCACAGGCTCTAGACGACTGCGCAGACACACACATCAGCACAGGCTCTAGACGACTGCACACACACACACACACACACACAGATACATCAGCACAGGCTCTAGACGACTACACACACACACACACACACACACACACACACACACACACACGACGACTACGCATAATACACGCACAGGCTCCAGACGACTGCACACACATCAGCACAGGCTCCAGACACACACACACACACACACACACACGACTGCACACACACACACACACTCTCAAGACGACTGCGCACATACACACACACCAGCACAGGCTCTAGACGACTGCACACACACACCAGCACAGGCTCTAGACGACTGCACACCCACACACAGATACATCAGCACAGGCTCTAGACGACTACACACACACACACACACACACACACACACAGATACATCAGCACAGGCTCTAGACGACTACACACACACACACACACGACGACTACGCATAATACACGCACAGGCTCCAGACGACTGCACACACATCAGCACAGGCTCCAGACACACACACACACACGACTGCACACACACACACACTCTCTAGACGACTGCGCACATACACACACACCAGCACAGGCTCTAGACGACTGCACACACACACACAGATACATCAGCACAGGCTCTAGACGACTACACACACACACACACGACGACTGCGCACATACACACACACACCAGCACAGGCTCTAGACGATTGCACACACACACACACACACAGATACATCAGCACAGGCTCTAGACGACTACACACACACACACGACGACTGCGCATATACACACGCACAGGCTCCAGACGACTGCACACACATCAGCACAGGCTCCAGACAGACAGACACACACACACACGCACTTCAGCACAGGCTAACACACACCTCTTCAGACGCACCTCCTCTGCGTTGTCCAGCGCCTTCAGTCTGCGCGCGTACAGGAAGATGATGTGGCCACGCTTGGCCTGTTTATTACACTGAGACAACAACAGGTTCATCACAAATATATTCTCATCAGATTACGCCGGAGTGAATTCTGCATGCGTCTATAAATATATTCAATCAAAATGAACTAAGGTTTTTAAATATTTAAAACATTACGTTCATTTTTTATGTTATTGTTATCTGTCCGCTAAAAAAATTGTCCGATATATTAAAGACGATGCATGATTTTCTTCAGCCGAGACGCTTCAGTTCGCCACGATGTCGATGGGTTTCAATTGCTTGAAACATGATGAATGAATCACACACACTTTGAAAAGGAAAATACAGTTACATGACAAATCTGTCATATATCGGCTTTCACATATAAATAATTATCCGTACCGGCCAAAATATTCATATCGGCGCATCCCTTTATTTTACATCTCTTTTTCTTTTTTATCAATATAGTTAAAACTCAATATAGTAGCTACATGTCTCATATGTCAATATCAGCATGTGAAACTTCATACACCCGTAGAATTTCCTTAAAGTATCTATTTTTCCCTTAAGTAATCTCTTATAAAACGATAAGTGTTGCATAAAGCCCCTTAACTGTCCTTTTCCTAAGTATAACAAAAGGTTTGGAAAACTTCCTGTTAAAGCTAGGGTCGGTAATGTTGGAGAGCTAGCCAGATTTGAAAGTGGCACCTCTTCTAAGCTCCGCCCCCTCCTGTCAGTGCTCCGTCCAAAGCTACGCCCCCCCACAAACATGAACGCACATCCACATTTGGAGTCAGCTGCATGTACCTACCAGTGATGCGCGGGTTGATCCAAAATGAGCGGTGCCTGCGGTTACCCGCGGTTACGAGTCATCCAAAAATATTTTTAATGATATTCGGGTCGCGGTCGGTCGGGTCGTTTACCTTTGTAATTTATATAGTACTAGACACAATGTTCTATGAAATACATAGGCCGACACTTTATTGGCTGAATAACTGCGCGAGGATGACGCACGAGCTCAGTCTGCAGAGACGAACGTGGGAAATCCTTATTTACCTTTTGAATGTTGAGCGTGTTATTAACTTTTGAATAAAAGCTGACGCGGGACAAAATGCCCGATTTCCCAACGCGTTGAACTGAGCAATGCCACTGTGCCATTTTAATAGGCTACTTTAACGCATATAGCTCAGTAATGCCAGTTTTATGTATTTTCAGAGAGGGGGCGGGGGGGGGGGGGGGTTTTGTTGGGAAAGTCGGGGGAGAGACGCACACTTCGATTAGACTGGATAAACACATGCAGCATCTTAATTATTAAGAAAATGAAACGAAATAAATGAATAAATCAAGCCTTTATTACAAAACACTAGGCTATATCATACAGCATTCTGAAAAATGCACACCCCTAGTTCCTCCGTCTACGGCCCATGACGCGATGAGCATTACTATAGCTACTTTAAAAAACGCGGGTCAGGAAGCGGGTCGGGTACAATATTTTCTTACCTTTTTTTTGCGGTCCGAGTTGCGGGCGGGTTAGTTGAAAACGTCGGTCGGGTGCGGGTTGTTTAAACATTGACCCGCGCATCACTGCTGTGCACGCAGTGGTGCTCGGGCACGAGACATGAAGGCATCTGATTGGTTCTTTACATTCGCACCAAATGGCAGTGATTGGTCAGAGTTTTTACTGTCCTACAGCTGCTACAGAGGTCAGATTTTTTAAATTCCTTTTTCTGAACACATAATGTATTGACTACTATCAGAATGGAAGGACCATTTCACCCAGTATAAAAAAAAGTTTCTGAACAGGATTACCTACCCTAGCTTTAAGTGTTACACGGAGCGAGCAGGTTCAACTCAAGTCTTCTAACGAGACGCGATCGGCCGCTTTATATGATAAACGTACTCTGCAGTACTAACGTAACCTCAGTTACGGGAGGGAGTATTGCGTAGCTATAAGCTATGGGGAAAACTCCTTTTCGAGAATATTGAAGCCTTCATTTTAAAACGCAGTGCAGCTACTGGGCGGCAACTGCACAAACCTATGGCGAAGCAGCAAGGACGCGCAAACCTATCAGGGCGTCTTGCGCCAAAGAGCCGTGATGGCCGTGGCAGCTGACTATAAGCCGCCCATTTCGCCAGCACCTGAAAGTAGCATAATAGTGTGGCTAGGAACGCAAGCAATACTTGTCCCCTTATCTCTAAGGGAACCGGGGTTACGTTAGTAACAGAGTACGTTCCCTTTCGAGAAGGATCTCTCGCATTGCGTAGTTACACGCTAAGGGAACCCACTTTAAAACGCTGTGCTATTAGCCTAATAACTTCACTAACTACTGCCTAGAGCTGACAAGCTTGAGACATATAGCAGAAATAAAAGTTACAATCCAACGGGGACCAGAAAGTCAAAGCCTTCAAAGGAATAGTAGAGGTATGGGCCCAACGGGGGCCAAGACAATCTATATAGGAATATGCAGAGGCTTGGGCCCAACGGGGGCCAAGACCACTTATACAGAAATTATTTGTGCTTGCAAAGCCAGCACTTTCAGGTTAAATCTTACGAATGTGGACGACGAGGACCAGGCCGCCGCACAAATGTCTTCAATTGGTACACCAATGGACCAGGCCCATGAAGAAGCCCTAACGCCTATGGGGCATTGAAGGACCATAGAAGCATAGGCTAAAGCGCAATATAAATGTAATGAATTAAAGAGTTAGCATCTACTATCCATCTTGACAATCTCTGCTTCGTCCCCAGGGACCCTTTGGTGTGGCCACCGAAGCATACAAAGAGCTGTTCCGACTGCCTGAACAGGGCAGAGCAGATTCAAGTGTCTATCGTCTTCCGACGGGGGGAAGAGCTGATAGTGAAATAACCTGAGTCGAGAGCACCTTAGGTACATAGCCATGGTTTAAGGACGACTCTTGAGTCGTTGGGCCCAAACTCAAGACAGGAAGCGTTCGTGGCGAGCGCTTGTAAATCGCCCACTCGCTTGACGGATGCTAGGGCTAGCAGGAGTGCGGTCTTTAAGTCAGCCGACTGAAGCGGCTCGATAGCGCTCTGAGGACCGAATATAGGTCCCAGGCGGGGATTGAGGGAGGACGAGGCGGGTTAAGCCTCCTGGCCCCTTTGGGGAAGCATACAATCAGTTCGCTTTTTCCTCAAGGATTGGCCGGCTACAGGAGCGTGGAAAACTGCTATGGCCGCCACATACACTGGAGCGTGGAGGGGGTCCGACCCGCGTCCAGCAGCTCGTTGAAAAGAAAGTACAGTGGTACTTCACATGAATATGGGTCCAGGTTAAGAGCTGAGCACCAGCCGGTGAACACTGACCACTTGAGGGTGTAGAGACGTCTTGTGGACGGAGCTCTTGCCTCAGCAATAGTATTCAGGACTCTTTCAGAGATGTCTGGAGGGCCCACAAATCGTGACGGGAGTGGCTCTTCCTGATCCGTTCGATGACCTGAGGGAGCATCAAGACCGGAGGGAACGCATAAAGAGTGCGGCTGGGCCAATCGTGGGCCAGCAGATCCCTTTTCTTTGAAAAGAATATTGGGCAATGAGAGTTGTCTTCTGAGGCGAAGAGGTCGACCTCTGCCCTCCCGAAGACACTCCAGATCAAAAGAACCGTCTGAGGGTGGAGAGACCATTCGCCTGGGGGCATATCTGCAGCCTGGTTCAGTATGCCCGGTACATGCACTGTCCTGAGCGAGCGCAGGTTGGCCTGAGCCCATGCGAGGAGCCGTTCGACCATGGTGTACAGGTTGTGTGACCTGAGACCGCCCTGGAGACTTATATATGACACCACCACCATGTTGTCTGTCCGGACTAAAACGTGGTGACCAGCCAGGTGTGTGAGGAAGGTTTTTTAGGGCTAGAAAAAACTCTCTCACTTCAAGACAGTTGATATGTAGGCGCTTCTCCGAGCTCGACCAGAGGCCGGAGGCAGGCCTGCGCTCGTACAGAGCCGCCCAACCTAAGTTGGAGGCGTCTGTTGAAATGACCTTCCTCCTTGACACCAGACCCATGCTCACACCAGACTGGTACAAGTTGGTGTTCTTCCAAGGGGCCAGGGCTTTGACACAGCCGTGGTTTACCCTTATACGTAGATGGTCGTGCCGCCACGCATGAGCCGGGACATGAGGTTTGAGGCAGCGCTGAAGGGGCGTATACGCAGTAGGCCTAGATACGAAACGATCTGAGGGGCGTGAGAGAGCCAGCTTTGAACGAAGCAGCTAGCTGTTGAATCGAGAGAGCACTTTCTGGCGTGAGCCAAGCTCTTATCTGAGTCGAGAACTGTTCCCAGGTACGTTATACGTTGGCTGGGAGTCAGCACACTCTTGGAAAGCCCAAGGCGTTCTAGATGGCCGAGGAGCCAGGTCTTGTGAGACCGTATTTTTTCTTTCTTTTCCTTATCCATGTTATGCTGTTTTCTGTGAAACTTACCGCTATCTGTAATATGTGTCCATGGCAGTAATCGAATTTTATAACGGCAAAATCTGGGTTGCTGTCGTAAAACACTTAACGGTTTCCCTTAGAGAACTGTTTAAGGGATTAATGCAACATCCTTAAAGGGATAGTTCACCAAACATGAAAATTAGCCCATGATTTACTCACACTCAAGTCATCCTAGGTGTATATGACATTGTTCTTTCAGATACAAAATACAATCGGAGTTATATTAAAAGTGAATGGCCATCAAAGTGCATCTATCCATGATAAAAGTGCATCTATCCATGATAAAAGTGCTCCACACGGCTCTGGAGGGTTAATAAAGCCCTTCTGAAGCAAAGCAATGAGTTTGTGTAAGAAAAATACCCATATTTGAAACTTTATAAAGTAAAATTAACTAGCTTCCGGCAGACGGCTGGAAGAATGTCATATACACCTAGGATGACTTGAGGGCGAGTAAATCATGGGCTAATTTTAATTTTTGGGTGAACTATCCCTTTAAGTCATTCCTTAGCTGAGGGGGAAATCACGGCATAAGTCTCATACTTAAGGAAAAAACTCATGCAACCGGGCACTGTCCTGTAATGTAGAGTGAAAGAGTGAGCGCACCTGTGGACACTTGTTTCCTCCGCCCGAGAGCCAGCGTGAGATGCAGATGTACCCGAACAGGTGTCCGCAGCGCAGAGCGGCCAGCCGGTGGTCCCCGGCCGACGTCCAGGGCTCGAAGCAGATGGAGCAGATCTCGCCCTCCCCGTCCCTGTCCTCAGCCTCTCCTGCGGGATAGACCGGCTCCGGCACAGCCTCTCCTGCGGGACATGGCACAGCCTCTCCTGCGGGATGCATCGGCTCCGGCACAGCCTGTCCTGCAGGATACACCGGCACCGCTCCTGTGGGATGCATCCGCTCCGGCACAGCCTGTCTTGCGGGATGCATCGGGTCCGGCACAGCCTGTCTTGCGGGATGCATTGGCTCCGGCAAAGCTCCTGCGGGATGCATCGGGTCCGGCACAGCCTGTCTTGCGGGATGCATCGGCTCCGGCAAAGCTCCTGCGGGATGCATCGGGTCCGGCAAAGCTCCTGCGGGATGCATCGGCTCCGGCACAGCCTGTCCTGCGGGATGCATCGGCTCCGGCAAAGCTCCTGCGGGATGCATCGGGTCCGGCACAGCCTGTCCTGCGGGAGGCATCGGGTCCGGCACAGCCTGTCTTGCGGGATGCATCGGCTCCGGCAAAGCTCCTGCGGGATGCATCGGCTCCGGCAAAGCTCCTGCGGGATGCATCGGCTCCGGCAAAGCTCCTGCGGGATGCATCGGCTCCGGCAAAGCTCCTGCGGGATGCATCGGCTCCGGCAAAGCTCCTGCGGGATGCATCGGCTCCGGCACAGCCTGTGGAGAGAGAGTCACACACTGCACTCACAATCCTTCACAGAGCAGCAAGAGTTCAGGACCAACACAAGCTCTCAGTCACACCTCAGACTCTGGTCTCGGCTCTTCTGCTCCTGCACTCGTCCCTTCAGGCTCCCGACGAACACTGGGCCCTGTGTGGTACACACAAACATCTTCATTAGTGATCAATGGATCATCAAAATTCAAACAAAAATGCTACAATTTGACCAAAAACTGATTTCATAATGTCTACATGTGCATCTGAATGCATTCTGAAGAGAAACTGACTTTAGGACCCAGCGGAACAGCTCATTTGCTACATATAGAGCTATAAGGCCATCTAGTGGCAAGAGTCATGAAATATCATGTTATATTATTTTATTTCCACAAGAGGTCTGCAAAGACACCCAATGTAAGATATTTTGAGTTTAATTAAAAGGTTTATGCATAAAATGCATGTTGAGTGCAATATGCAATACGAGTTATTTTGAATTTAAGTTGAAAGAATGTGAGGAATGTGCTTAAATTACTATTTAATTATTATGTATTGATTAAATATATGAATTTAAAAGTAAATAAAATAAAGAATAATAAAAAAATCTCCAAAAAATATTAATTAAAAAATAGAAAAAATATTATCAAAACGAAATGAAACCAGCTTTCTGGCCAAAAAATATAATTTTAGAGCTTTCCCGAGAGTGAAAGATGTGTTACAAAGTGCGAGGAAAAAATATAAGGGAAGACCAGAACACTGAAGTTGTTTAAGGCATTAATCTGACAGAATTATTTGGCAAAAAACACAAACTAAAGCTACAGGTTTTATTTTACTATATGCATAAAAAAGAAAGAAAAGGAAAAGCAAACATTGACTACAACATAATCAGTTATTAATATTTTGTTAGTTCCTCGTTTCTGCATATGTTCATAATTTCTTTCCATGACAGCCTGGCTAAAAATGATCGACTTCAAACACAACTACGATGTATGATTACAAAATCTAACACGTTTTTAATAATGTTTGAATAACAGGTGAAGATTCGAGTTTTGTTGTTGTTGTTTTTTGGAGAAAACAAGCTAACCTAAATTTCCTAAAGATCAATTAGACTCAGAGGTCAGATTGTTTTGTTTTTGTTATTTTTGCACGTGTTAATGCCAATACAATACAATAATGCCAACTGCATACATTTTGGCAGAAGTGTGTATTATTACTGGAATTGTAATATTTAAGCCTCATTTCCTTTCGAAAATCAATTTTACACTAGGTACACACTAGGGATGGCCCGATACCACTTTTTCTAGGCCGAGTCCCGATACTTTCATTTTTGGTACTCGCCGATACCGATACCGTAACCGATACCTGTATTTTTATTTTCAATTAACTTAATTCATGCATTTGTCATTTTTAAATGTATTGGTAGAGAAACCAAAAGAATGTCAAATCATATTTGTTTATTAAATGTAAACTTAATTTGTTCATCAAATATATTTAATGCACTGCATATTCATTACTGTATTATACTGTCTACGTTCACTTGACATATAATATACTTTGTTTACTAGGATACTCGCCAAGACGGGCGTTTTTACATAGTTTTGTGTGAATTCATCCGTACAAGCGCAATAGTGAAATAATTCCACTCAGTGTTCGCGCGCTGTCTGAGGCGATGGTTTTCGGGGCACGCGCTTTGGATGTTTGAAGTTCATGTAACTTCTTGACCTGCAAATGTCCTGTAATAATGTCGTTAAACATAAATAAGGTAACAGTTCATGTTTTACTTACATATACGATTTAGTTTTAATCCAAATATACGTGCCGAGTGAACGATCAGCAATCCAGAGCATTCAACAGAAGTGCGCTCTCTCTCTCTCTCTCTCTCTCCTCTCTCTCTCTCTCTCTCTCTGGTCAGTTAATGTTAATAATAAGCTACATGCCTCGTTTTACTTTCTTTGCCATTGATATCCGACTGAACTACAAACTTTCCACTGACGTCTGATGCGCTCGACCAGCTCGCGCTTCGGTGCCGCGGCGCGCTCAATCCACTGCGCGTTTTTCTCTTATCAGCTCGCGCACCACAGCTATATAGGCGTTACTATATTTTGTTTAATATTTCACTAATATGATACATTTACTTCATAGACAGCCTTCTTTTTTATCCCCATTATACTTTCTGTTGTCAGTGCTTCTTTGTCTGGACACAAACACTGTACACACGCTGCCTGGTATCGGTTGTTGGTATCGGGGCGCTTTTACGAGTACGAGTACATGAGCTCAGTATCGGGCCGATACCTGATACTGGTAACGGGCCATCCCTAGTACACACAATAGTTACTCAAACATATTTTTTTAAATGAGACCAAACTTGCATCTGTGCTCCAAAGCTTTACATTTTTAACTTTTTGCCACAGGCATTTTTGTCCCTCGTTTAACCCTTTATATTGGCACAGCCATTACATATTTAAAACAGTAATATCCAATACTAAACCTAAACTAATCTTGACAAACTATATATCATTTGAAAGCTTACAATCTCTAGTTTACATAGTTGGTGACTGATTTTCAAAATAAATTACAGAGGAGCCTTAATTTATCAATTTGCAACAATAATATTTTCATACTCCTAAGGCGTGTTCAGACCTTTATTTTGAAATCATGAAAGAATGGTAGAAACCTCAGTTTGTTTTCATGCCATGAGTTCAAAAGATAGCATCCATTACATTCTTTTAGAAAAAAAAGGTCTGAAAATGTTTTAAATAGAGAAAATAATAATAGATTCAGCATTAGTGATGTGGCAGCGAGCTATAATGCACATACGGGATCTTTTGTGTTTCTTAGAGGCTGAATTAATTTCAAAATCTGCCAAACTTCCAACACTACTTCTGAATAGGATGTCTTACTTCATAAATTGCATGAAAATTGTAAAAATAATGGTTCAGATCACTCAAGCAACATGGAAATGGCGGCGCCCTTATATGGGCAGTGATGTCCACTAGTGGAGAAGTGTGGTACTGCGCACAAACTAAATCTCACTGAACGCTTATTTTTTGAGATATCAACCTAACATTTTAAACACACCTTGTTCAGATTTCCTTCAGGTTTTGAAAATATATATTTTATATAAAATATGAATAATTAAATTTAGCATTGTACATTTTCATAAACTCAAACTTCTATAACTTTTTTTTCTGTTTAACGTCCTTAATTTATTTCACTTCTACAAAAATCTGCCAAATGTCTTTAAAACAAGACCAATCTTACATCTATATTCCAAAGCATTCTTGAACTACAACCATTTAAGTTCAGAATGTGCATTTTCATGTCTATTAAAAAAGGGTGCTGCTTAAGGGGTTAAGGACACACATAGGGTTAGAGACTGAGGAACCTGTGTGTGAGGAGACGGCTGGCCGCGGGCCGGTGGCGCTGGGCTGACGGGACGTGTGTGTGATGACGGCAGCGGGCCGGCTGGAGGAGTGTGTGTGCGCGTCAGCTGTGTGTCGCCTCAGCCGCTCCGACAGCTCCTCCGTGTCCCGTATGAGCGCCTGGAGCTCTTCACGAGTGCTCAGTCTGGGAAGCAGAAGAGGAACATCAGGAACCCATTCACACTCCTCATCAGGGGCTTTCGCACCGGAGAACCTTTTCACAGCTAATACTAGTATCGGTGGACGTTCCCGGATTTTGCCAGGAACCAGGAATGATTTTAGTTCTAGAAACTCCTTTCGGAGGAACTGATTTACTCCTACCTCAGAGTCGGCCTAAACCAGCGCTATAGGAACTATCCGTGACGTTAGTGTTCGCTGATTGGCCGCGCGTGAAACACCAGCACCCGCCATTTTTAAAAAAGCAGTGTAAACACACAGATCATAGCCTATATATTTACTCCAGAAACTAACTCTACGAACATGTAAAACAGGGATAGATGTGTCTCTTAACCTTTACGCCGAGGAGAAAATACAGCGCAACTTTGAGGAGACCGAGCTAGCTACACTGGACATCGAACACACGGCATAACTTTTCATCACGCTCTACTTTCTATGTATAGCAGTTCTATCTGATAACTAGGGGTGTAACGATACACGTATTCGTATTGAACCGTTCGGTACGAGGCTTTCGGTTCGGTTTTCGGTACGCATTTTCAAACCGAACGTTGGACCATTTTTCCTGCCGACCAAAAATTAGTTATTTCAAATGTAGGCGCGTTGTGCGTGGCAAGCGCGCTCATAATGTAAGAGACGCTGGCGCGACCACAACATTGCCCAACATCAAATGTAATGTAAGCGGAACGAAACTGCGCTACTCGTTATTGTGTGGTGGACGAACCGGTTATCAGTTTGGACCAATGCAGCGCGAGCCGATCTTGATCAGCACTGTTACTACACAGCGAGATCCAGTGAAGAAAGCATTTGATTCGCCACTGCAGTAATAACATCTCTGCGAGATCTAGTGAGAAACATCCACATTTCTCCGTTATTAACGGATCAGACAGCGCTGACGTGGAAACCAGGAAGAAACATTGTGCCGTGAATGAACTATTCCGTGTCCACAGATCAGCAGCACTCACTATAGCTTTACTGTAGGAACACTCACTGTAACCATGGAAGTGTGGCAGGAATAGTAACGTTAGGCTATAATGCTTAAAGTAACATTACGTCGGTTTTATTTTATTTTATTATCGAAAACGTACCGAACCGTGACACAAGTGTATCGAACCGAACCGTGAATATTGTGAACCGTTACACCCCTACTAAAAACGCATTCGGCTGTCTATCTGACGACGCATTCGACTGTCTATCTGACGACGCATTCGGCTGTCTATCTGACGACGCATTCGGCTGTCTATCTGACGACGCATTCGGCTGTCTATCTGACGACGCATTCGGCTGTCTATCTGACGACGCATTCGGCTGTCTATCTGACGACGCATTCGGCTGTCTATCTGACGACGCATTCGGCTGTCTATCTGACGACGCATTCGGCTGTCTATCTGACGACGCATTCGGCTGTCTATCTGACGACGCATTCGGCTGTCTATCTGACGACGCATTCGGCTGTCTATCTGACGACGCATTCGGCTGTCTATCTGACGACGCATTCGGCTGTCTATCTGACGACGCATTCGGCTGTCTATCTGACGACGCATTCGGCTGTCTATCTGACGACGCATTCGGCTGTCTATCTGACGACGCATTCGGCTGTCTATCTGACGACGCATTCGGCTGTCTATCTGACGACGCATTCGGCTGTCTATCTGACGACGCATTCGGCTGTCTATCTGACGACGCATTCGGCTGTCTATCTGACGACGCATTCGGCTGTCTATCTGACGACGCATTCGGCTGTCTATCTGACGACGCATTCGGCTGTCTATCTGACGACGCATTCGACTGTCTATCTGTTGACGCATTCGACTGTCTATCTGATAACGTACTGACTGTCTATCTGATAACGTATTCGACTGTTAGACAGATCGCAAACTAATGAACAGGAGAATGCGAGCGCTGTTTGTTTGCTCAGTCGTTCTCAGCGCCGTCAAAATAAAAGTCCCCACAACAAGCGTGTCTCACGTCACTTCAGAGTTCCTACTGGCGGTGCGAACGCAACAGGAAAACGTTCCTATGGGCTCACCAGTTCTCGGGGAACCCCCCTGGTGGCCCGTGCCTGTAACTGAGGCCCTAGAACTAGCCGGTGCGGAAGCCCTTGTTCGCACTCAGGGTGAAAGGTCTATTGCTGGGAAAGCTGTGGTTGTGTTACCCGATCCTCCGTCGTCTCCTGTGGACGGGCCGAAGCACCGGATGCCGGAGCCGATCCAGCAGCGCAGGAATACTCTCTTCTTCGGTGGTGCTGTCGGACTCCGAGACCACGATCACCCCGGCCGCTGCTTCCACCTCCATGTCCTCCATCTTCACACACACCACCGCCTGCAGGACACACGAGACGTGAAACACTTACAGCCTCCACTGCACATGTCACTTACTTATCACGCAACACAAATATTAGGTACATTTGCGTCTCGAATGGCGTCACACACCAGATACTCATAGAAAAATACAACAATTTTAACACTTAAAATCCATCCTGTGAAAATCGGTAATTGGACACTGCAGCTTTAAAAGCTCCCAGCAGGCTCCGCCCCTAGTGGGCGTGTCATGTTTCACATTAACTACACTTACTGCACCACCTTATAATCAAATGTCTTCTAAACTTGACAAGACTGATTTCGTCAGAAAGTCTCAAGTGTCTATATTTGTTGAGCGTTTTGAGACAGAATTGATATTGCGACAAAAATGTGTTCATTTGTGACAGGTTAAAATGGAGTGTGCTTCACCCGGTGGATGTTTCGGGTACAGCGTCTCACAGGAAACTCAATGTTTGTGATATCAACCTCAAATCTGGAGAACAACTTAGTTAGACATGTGGCTTCGATTTTCTAGAAAATTATTTAGTAAAATATATACGTATAAAATAAAATCTTTCAATGTTTTAAGTGCCTTCACCTGATAATTAATATTTTAATAATTAATAATTAATCTGCTGAGTGTCTTTAACCCTTTAAACCTGAAGTGCACCGCGGTGAGTCGTTCCCGGAGTGTAACGCTCGAGTTACCAAGAAATCAATAATCATTTTCAAAAAAAAGTTTTTATTTTTATAATTTATGAAATACTGTTTTTTGTGGTACGTACTGTAATGTGTAATCTGAAAGGTCTCACGGGTGTATACAACTCAACAAGCATAACTGTTTTGGGCTTTGACTAAACTTGAGCGCGTTTTTGCACGACCCATGTGTAAATATCATAAACAACAATCAATTGAGACGATCACGATATATTCCTCATGAGGAACAACCATTTTAAAAATGCCGTCCGGGTGTAGTGGCTAAACACAGAGGCTATCTTGGTTTCAAATGCTGTAATATTTGATTTTGATTGGATCTCATCCTCCTCTCCTACCTTATTTCCTTCCAGAATTATTGCATGTCAAATAAGATGTGTAAAATTATGATAAATATATATTTGTCTTTTATCCGCACTTTCTCAGCATGAGAAAGTCCAAATGTAACTAAATGTTTTTATTATTATTCTAAACGTGTTCTATCAACATTTTGACTCTCATTGCTATACTTTTGAGTTATGAGTCTTTATTTTTGAGTATGAGTATGTACCGCCTTCAGGGCTTATAATGTGTTGACTAGAGAGCAACCCCCATTCCTCATGATCTTCACACCTCTGCTTATAAAGGGGAAAACAATAAACAGGGGAATAAATATTTACCTCTTTGTCACAGCAATCTTCACCAACTCCACACAAAAGGTCCTGCTTATGTAACACTTACACCACACTTTAAAAATGAACTTTGTCCTTCGCTAAAGTGACTTTCTGTTCCCCTAAAAGAGAAACCTAACAGAGTTCGCCATCCGGGTCTCTCTCGCACACTAGGGTTAGTGCGCAGTCTGGTCGGAGTACGGGTAGTACGCGGACTACACTCGTTTGAGAAACGTCCTGCCAGATCGCCTGTTAAAAGTTTTAGTCCTCAAAACACTGTATCTGTATAGATCAGGGTTATCTAAAGTCAACATCCAACAGGTCATAGTTTTCTCTAACAAACTAAAACCACAGACACTGTTATCATGAACATGCTGCTAATGTTGCTAACTAACTACAGCACACACACACACACACCAACAACATCTGACATTAACAACATTTACCGAGCACAGCGTCCGGTTTGCTTGAGGGATTTCTTCGTCCGGTCGCCAAAAAAAATCAGCTTTTCCAGCTTTAAAGTTGATCGTGGTGCGATTTCGAACAAATACAAACAAGCGCGATAAATTCGTGTTAGAATTCATGCAGGATCTTCTCCGCTCATGCTGCAAACACAACCGCCAACACGGAGCCCCGCCCCCTCTGCGCGTTATGCTGTTTGATTGGACAAGAGCGTGCGATGGTCTCTGACTCATTTCCGGGAATCGGTTTCTTTCAAACAGTTCATTCCAAAGAACCAGTGGTCTGCTGCATAAACAGACTGCTTAGAAGAATAGTCTTACAAGTTGAAGTTAGTCATGTAATTTTGTTGGGCATAACTTTTTTAAGTCACTCATAAAACTGTTGAATGGTCTAATTGGAATCCAAAAAGTAAGATTCGTGATTCGTTCAGAACGAACTCTTGAACTGAAAAGATTCGACTCAACAGGACGATTCGTTCAAGAAAAAAACATAATAGAGGAAATGCTAAAATCATTTATATAGTTATTTTTAAAGACTTGGCACATCTTGTTACCTTAAACATGCTACACGGGCACCCGCTGATATCGTTACAGAAAGTTACTGCGATACTTCAGTTCATGTGAACTTACGCACACGCGCGCGCGCGCGCACACACACACACACACACACACACACACACACACACTTTAGCCAGCCCAGCAGAGGGCGTTGTGATTCTATTCTGCTGTAAAGATGCTGAGTTTTGTTTTAATAGTTAATAATTATGAATAACACACACAGTCCCTAACCCAAGAGTATTTCACGCTGAACACACACACACACACACACACACACACACACACACACACACACACACACACACACACACACACACACTTTACTTCTGAATGTCAGAAAACACGGTAAACCTTCCGCCCCATAATGGTGTAGTTTCAGCTTCTACCAGCAGAGGCTGAGCTGCTCCTGCAAACCCGGACCTGTCAGTCAATACAACTAATACTAACTCACTTACAGTCTGACAAAACTCAAAACAAATATAGGCCATGAGGGAACAGATCGTCAAAAGTGCACTTTTACAAACATTACAGCATGTTTTCAATTGTGTTAGTGCAATACACAAAATCACAAAGTATCCCTTTCACAACACAAAATAAGTGTTTCATCTATATACATGTTTCATTACAGTAACAGCCTTTCATAATGCCATTCACACGAGAGAGAGAGAGAGAGAGAGAGAGAGAGAGAGAGAGAGAGAGAGAGAGAGAGAGATGGCATCAAATCCTCGTGTGTCATTCTCATCACACCTCGTGATAACACACTATATAACATTATGTATTCAATTACATAAGTTAGGTAATGCAAGTGTATTTTCTGATGTGGCATCTGTAGCCTGTATTACTGTAATTAATTAAGCAACAAGGGTGATTTGAAACATGTCTGATTTGATACCCAGATAACAGTTTCGTCCCGCTGGATATAGCGCTATAGCTTACAGGTCCTGGACTAGCATCTGTGCGACATCATGTGACATCTTATCAGGTTGTATAACCCTGACCCGTTCACAGCTGGTGTCAAGATGTGTTTCGGTCGATCGGATCACGACGATGCTCAATACTGGTGTAAAACATTCTGAGTTTGTCCTCTTTCGAAGACTTCCAGAGTTGAAAACACATTCGACTGGATTGCTTTCACAGTGTAAACGCTCCTGTGATCAAATGTGTTCGAACAAAAGACCGACTGACCTGAACTTTACTGACCTGATGCGTGAACATCATGGGAAGAGCTCTAGCCAGACGGGATTTAAAGCTACAATATGTACGATTTTTTGTAATAAAATATCGCAAAATCACTTGCACAGCGTGATATATTTCCTGCAGTTGTACTTACAATATTCCAAAAGTTCCCAAAGATTTTTAATTTCAGAGAAATTCCTATTTGAAATAATGGCTCGTCCCTGTTCACTTGTCGCCTGTCAATGACGTAATATCCGCGTTATCGCTGGTTTCCGCTCGTACGGCCATAGTAACCATGGCGACAGACGTGGACAACTGCGTAACGTCTAGCGGCTGTTCGTTCAAACATTATGGACCATGGCAAGTAGACTTTGGGGAAAAAGGAGAACTAAAACGAGGATCAATATCAGCGTGGCGTTTTCGAGATGCCGAGAGCTAGCGTCCGCGACTAACTTCGACTCGACAGAGACGCTCTTGCATGTACTTTATTAGACAGGTGAGCAAATGTAAATTATACACAAAAGTATTTAGTGTGATAGTGTAGAGCGAGTGAACAGCGCTGCGTTACCTCACAAGCTTCATTCGTCTAATAAACTGACCTGTGTGATAGTAATTCAGCACTTGCGGGTACGTTAGTCCGGTTAAATGAAATGTCCCCATTCCTTTATATCCGCGGGACTCGCGTGTGGCGCTGAGATCTGTCTCTCATTAGCACTCACGCCTGCTTCACACCACAGTCATGATAACAACATCAATGTATTCACTCATCCATAACCATTATTAGATCCTTCAGCATTACAGCAAGTTCCATAATTCCGTTTAATGCGTCGTCAACCTATACGCCTTTGTTATTGTAAGAGGATAGCGAAAAAAATTACGTATTGTAGCTTTAAACTTGATCGGCTGGAGACACAAGTTTAGTTTGAAGATGAAAAACATACCAAGCACAATGTTCTCTCTCCATTCCTGATTTCTAACACACTCTCAGCGTTCGTGATCTTGCGTCTGTCGAAGCAGAAACTGAATCTGCTGCTCTCTGTGTGTGTCCCGTCGTCTCCGGTCGAGTTCTACGTAAATTGTGTGAGCTTTTTTTGTCCATCAGATTGAAAGATCTTAAAAAGCCCACACATTTACCCGCCCATGGACCCTCTCCTCCTGACCAAGGTCAGATCTGATTTTCATGTTTTAATACATTCGTACGATGGGTAGGTTAAGGGGCGGGGTCAGGGGTAGGTCATTCGTACGATGGGTAGGTTTAGGGGCGGGGTCAGGGGTAGGTCATTTGTACGATGGGTAGGTTTAGGGGCGGGGTCAGGGGTAGGTCATTCGTACGATGGGTAGGTTTAGGGGGGGGTCAGGGGTAGGTCATTCGTACGATGGGTAGGTTTAGGGGCGGGGTCAGGGGTAGGTCATTCGTACGATGGGTAGGTTTAGGGGCGGGGTCAGGGGTAGGTCATTCGTACGATGGGTAGGTTTAGGGGCGGGGTCAGGGGTAGGTCATTCGTACGATGGGTAGGTTTAGGGGCGGGGTCAGGGGTAGGTCATTTGTAAGATGGGTAGGTTAAGGGGCGGGGTCAGGGGTAGGTCGTTCGTACAATGGGTAGGTTTAGGGGCGGGGTCAGGGGTAGGTAATTTGTACGATGGGTAGGTTAAGGGGCGGGGTCAGGGGTAGGTCATTCGTACGATGGGTAGGTTTAGGTGGCGGGGTCAGGGGTAGGTCTTTCGTACGATGGGTAGGTTTAGGGGCGGGGTCAGGGGTAGGTCATTTGTACGATGGGTAGGTTTAGGGGTGGGGTCAGGGGTAGGTCATTCGTACGATGGGTAGGTTTAGGGGCGGGGTCAGGGGTAGGTCATTTGTACGATGGGTAGGTTAAGGGGCGGGGTCAGGGGTAGGTCATTTGTACGATGGGTAGGTTTAGGGACGGGGTCAGGGGTAGGTCATTCGTACGATGGGTAGGTTTAGGGGCGGTGTCAGGGGTAGGTAATTCGTACGATGGGTAGGTTTAGGGGCGGGGTCAGGGGTAGGTAATTTGTACGATGGGTAGGTTAAGGGGCGGGGTCAGGGGTAGGTCGTTCGTACGATGGATAGGTTTAGGGGCGGGGTCAGGGGTAGGTAATTTGTACGATGGGTAGGTTAAGGGGCGGGGTCAGGGGTAGGTCATTCGTACGATGGGTAGGTTTAGGTGGCGGGGTCAGGGGTAGGTCTTTCGTACGATGGGTAGGTTTAGGGGCGGGGTCAGGGGTAGGTCATTTGTACGATGGGTAGGTTTAGGGGTGGGGTCAGGGGTAGGTCATTCGTACGATGGGTAGGTTTAGGGGCGGGGTCAGGGGTAGGTCATTTGTACGATGGGTAGGTTAAGGGGCGGGGTCAGGGGTAGGTCATTTGTACGATGGGTAGGTTTAGGGACGGGGTCAGGGGTAGGTCATTCGTACGATGGGTAGGTTTAGGGGCGGTGTCAGGGGTAGGTAATTCGTACGATGGGTAGGTTTAGGGGCGGGGTCAGGGGTAGGTAATTTGTACGATGGGTAGGTTAAGGGGCGGGGTCAGGGGTAGGTCGTTCGTACGATGGATAGGTTTAGGGGCGGGGTCAGGGGTAGGTAATTTGTACGATGGGTAGGTTAAGGGGCGGGGTCAGGGGTAGGTCGTTCGTACGATGGGTAGGTTTAGGTGGCGGGGTCAGGGGTAGGTCTTTCGTACGATGGGTAGGTTTAGGGGCGGGGTCAGGGGTAGGTCATTTGTACGATGGGTAGGTTTAGGGGTGGGGTCAGGGGTAGGTCATTCGTACGATGGGTAGGTTAAGGGGCTGGGTCAGGGGTAGGTCATTCGTACGATGGGTAGGTTTAGGGGCGGGGTCAGGGGTAGGTCATTTGTACGATGGGTAGGTTAAGGGGCGGGGTCAGGGGTAGGTCATTTGTACGATGGGTAGGTTTAGGGACGGGGTCAGGGGTAGGTCATTCGTACGATGGGTAGGTTTAGGGGCGGTGTCAGGGGTAGGTAATTCGTACGATGGGTAGGTTTAGGGGCGGGGTCAGGGTTAGGTAATTCGTACAATGGGTAGATTAAGGGGCGGGGTCAGGGGTAGGTCATTCGTACGATGGGTAGGTTTAGGGGCGGGGTCAGGGGTAGGTCATTCATACGATGAGTAGGTTTAGGGGCGGGGTCAGGGGTAGGTCATTCGTACGATGGGTAGGTTTAGGGGCGGGGTCAGGAGTAGGTCATTCGTACGATGGGTAGGTTTAGGGGCGGTGTCAGGGGTAGGTAATTCGTACGATGGGTAGGTTTAGGGGCGGGGTCAGGGGTAGGTCATTCGTACGATGGGTAGGTTTAGGGGCGGGGTCAGGAGTAGGTCATTCGTACGATGGGTAGGTTTAGGGGCGGGGTTAGGGGTAGGTGATTCGTACGATGGGTAGGTTAAGGGGCGGGGTCAGGGTTAGGTAATTCGTACGATGGGTAGATTAAGGGGCGGGGTCAGGGGTAGGTCATTCGTACGATGGGTAGGTTTAGGGGCGGGGTCAGGGGTAGGTCATTCATACGATGAGTAGGTTTAGGGGCGGGGTCAGGGGTAGGTCATTCGTACGATGGGTAGGTTTAGGGGCGGGATCAGGAGTAGGTCATTCGTACGATGGGTAGGTTTAGGGGCGTGGTCAGGGGTAGGTCATTCGTACGATGAGCAGGTTAAGGGGCAGGGTCAGGGGTAGGTCATTCGTACGATGGGTAGGTTTAGGGGCGGGGTCAGGGGTGGGTCATTTGCACAATGAGTAGGTTTAGGGGCGGAGTCAGGGGTAGGTCATTCGTACGATGGGTAGGTTTAGGGGGGGGTCAGGGGTAGGTCATTTGCACAATGGGTAGGGTTAGGGGCGGGGTCAGGGGTAGGTCATTCGTACGATGGGTAGGTTTAGGGGCGGGGTCAGGGGTAGGTCATTTGTACGATGGGTAGGTTTAGGGGCGGGGTCAGGGGTGGGTCATTTGCACAATGGGTAGGTTTAGGGGCGGAGTCAGGGGTAGGTCATTCGTACGATGGGTAGGTTTAGGGGGGGGTCAGGGGTAGGTCATTTGCACAATGGGTAGGTTTAGGGGCGGAGTCAGGGGTAGGTCATTCGTACGATGGGTAGGTTTAGGGGCGGGGTCAGGGGTAGGTCATTTGTACGATGGGTAGGTTTAGGGGCGGGGTCAGGGGTGGGTCATTTGCACAATGGGTAGGTTTAGGGGCGGAGTCAGGGGTAGGTCATTCGTACGATGGGTAGGTTTAGGGGCGGGGTCAGGGGTAGGTCATTCGTACGAATTCATATGAATTGGGCAACTCGTAAAATATCTTTTTCACACATTTTGTCTGAGAATAGGTGGGAAATTGACCACTTGTGTGGTAAAACGCAAAATCATTCTCAATTATTTAACAAACAAACAACTTTGTGAATGATGAACGTTCCCGTTCTGTGGAAATGCGCTAATGCATGTCAGGACATCCTCACAGAAGAGGTTTTGAAACAGAAGGACTGCAGTGTTCATCAGGACACCCGTGTCCTGTTCCTTCTTCGTTTGCAGTCGTCAGATGTGACCCGCAGTCGTGACTAATAGGCCGAGGCTGCTGTGACATGGAAGAGCTGATGAGGATCGACCCATCTTAGCACAGATAACAAGCACTGACATTGTGGACAATGAACTGAGATTTTAAACAACAGAATCTCTTAGCAACTAGTCAACATTGCCCTATAGATGTTGCTAAGGCGAGGAACCAGGGACATGTAATGAGAACGTAAATAGGGTTCATTTTCATTGTTGAAGAAATACTGGCCAACCATTAGTCATTTTGGCTATTTATGATGGCATGAACGCTTGTCAGTGTGTGAGTAACACTGATCACAGAAGTAATGTGGTGTTGCTAAGAGACCTGGCAAATTTCAGCCGGGCTCCTCGTCTCATGAACACCTGGAGTCTCTTCGGATCAATCCGCTCTGGTTGCCAGGAGCGTGAAGAGTGACGAGCGTTTGCTGAAGGGGATAAAACCGCCTTGACATCTGAGGACCTTTCAGTGTGTCGTGACCAGTAAAAGAGTGTTGTCTGCCTACCCAGAATCCACTGCTGTGATGTAGGCTATGGGTGGTTGTCAGGGCATCACTTTACGGTTGCTAGGTGCTCTGAGTGATTTTAGCACGTTGCTATGAGGTTGCTAGGGTATTCTGGATTGTTCCTTGGGCATTGTATGTGGGCCTGTAAAAAACTCACTGCCATGATCTTTCTGTCATCTCTTAACCACACGGTGTGGTGGCTATATTGTAGCTGGTTGTTAAGGTGTTGCTCCGTGGTGGCTAAATAGTTGCTAGGTTGTTGCCAGGGCATCCCTATGTAGTTCTGAGTTATTCTTAACATGTGGTCTAAGGGTTCTGGGTGGTTGCTAGGGCATTGCTATGCGGTTGCTAGGGTGTTTCCAGGGCGTTGCTACATGGTTGCTAAGTCTTTTGAGTTGTGAACATGCTGCTATGTGGTTTACAGGGCATTCGGGTTAGTTTCCAGGGCTTCGCAATGCAGCTGCTAGCTGTTCTGATAGATGTTAAGGTATTATGGATGGTTGCTAGGGCATTTCTAGAGGGTTGCTAGGGTATTGTATATTGTTTGCCTGTACAAAACTCACTGTGATGATGTTTGGATCTTGTGAGTGGTTTTCAAGGGCATCACCATGTGGTTGATAGGTGTTCTGCGTGGTAAGTAGAGTGTTGCTGTGTGGTTGCTATGGCGTTGCTAGGTAGTTGCCAAGGCATTGATGTTCTCAGTGTGGTTGCCAGGGCATTGCAATTGTTTGGTTTGTTGCTAGGATGTTGCTTTGTGGTGTGAGGGGTTCTGAATGGTTTTCAACACACTGACATGTGGTTGCCAGGGCGCTACTATTCAGTTACTAAACGTTCTGAGTAATTATTTAACATGTTGTTATGTTTTATGTTCTAGGTGGTTGCTAGGGCATTTATATGTGGTTGCTAGGGTGTTCTGGAGTTTGCTATGGCATCGAGTCCCTCCTTCAATTAATGTTAGACACATTCAGTTTGCACATCTTCTATGAGCCATCCAACTTATTATCATAAAGGTCAAAGCGATAATGTGAGACATATTGATCTTCAGAATGAGCCAGATCAGCACACTTACCCTGATGAATTTCCAATGAGGAAAGATGTGATATGTCATTTGATTTCATGGTTTCAGAAATAATAAGAAACTAAATTTGTTGAGGGATTTAGCACTTGCCATGAGCTGGCTGATGTTGACCAGAACAAGTTTGTTTCTCATAGTCAGTGTAAGCAGATCGGACAGATTCATGCAATTCAGCCACCGATGAGCTTTTGTTTGCATGTGCTGCACTGTATGCGATTCACATGCCACATTACTAAAGCTTCACACACAAGCTTTCAATCAATCATGCTGAATTGTCCACACTCTGCTGTGTGATAATTATAGATCTGCAATCAAAACGACGAGGCAGCCAGTCAGTATCTGATGCGTAGCGCTAAACCACTGTGAGCCTTTTATGTCTGACTCCGATAAAGTTCTGCAACCTCTCAACTGTTCAATTCAATCCTATTGTAGGCAGAGAGCCTCTTTCAATGGCTGCTGGTTTGAAGCACCCATAAAGAAAAGCGTTGGCCGTGAAACACTGAGCCCATGGCAACAGTAGCTACGAGGAAGCGCACACAGGGAAGACAGCTTCAGATGGACCCGAGAGCAAACCTCAGAAATCAAAGAGAACAGATCTTCAACCATTAATTAAACTGTTTGGATCTAGGTTTACTCAATTAAATATGCTTACTCTGTTTACTAGGTTTTCTCATACATGGCCTATATATTCAATTCAATTTATTTATAAAGCACATTTAAAACAAAGTGCTGTCTAAAAATAAGAGGAAGCAAAAAATTAAAAGCCCAAGAGGAAAGATTTGAAGTCTGTTGGGTAAAGGCAGGTTGTACGGTAAGGCAGACAGTAAGTGATAATTTCGTGATCTAAGCAATCAGGATGTATTGTGGAGAACAATTAAATCAGAAAGGTATTTGGGAGCCAGATGGTTGAGAGCTTTGTACACAAATAGTACAATTTAAAAAATGCTGCAATATCGATATATAGAGAGCGTAAAACTGGTGTCATATGATCTCGTTTGTGGCTTCCCGTTTGTTTGTCTGCCATCTGGGTAAAATCCTAAATCTTTAAAGGGGTCGTCGGATGCCCATTTTCCACAAGTTGGTGTGATCCTTTAGGTGGTTCATGTAAAGTTTGTAATATACTTTGGTTAAAATTCCTCAATGGTTGTGTAAAACAACACGTTTATACCTCCTCAGAAACAGCTGTGTTCACAGCGGCCCGTTTCGGTGCATGTCTCTTTAAATGATAATGAGCAACTGCTCCCCCCCCCTCCTTCTTCCCATGGGGGGTGTCGAATGACTGGGGGGAAATATGCTAATACGGGACAGTCCGTCAGTGGATTATGAGCATTATGACATCATATTGCTCAGGAAATACTAACGGCCTGATTACTGGGAGTGTTTGTACTTTTTGAAAAGTGAATGGATGTTTTCATGGTGGTTGTGTCCACACTACAAAGACACATTTATATGCAAACACCATATAAAAGTGAATTTTGCATCTGATGACCCCTTTGATGTCAGAGTTAAGGGGCCCTATCTTGCACCCAGCGCAATTGACTTTGTACAGCGACACATGTACCTATTCTGCACCCGCGCACAGCGGACTCTTCCCTCCACAGACGCACGTCGGTAAATTAGGAAATGAACTTGCGCTCGCGGGGGCGGTTCAGCGCAAAGAGGAGTGTGTTCCGGCGCAAACGTTCCCTGGTGCTATTTTCCAGTTTTAGAAAGCAATTGCGCCACTGACCAGGAAAAAAACAGTCTAAAGACAGTGGCGCCGCGCGTTAGTCATATGGTATTTTAAGGGCGCGTGCTTGGCCATAATGTAGCGTGTTAACGCGCATCCACTTTGATTCTCTAATAATTATAAACAGACGCAGCAGTTTTCATTTTTGCAAATCATACATTACAAGGAAAAACCACCGGGAAAATAGCAACAGCGCCGGGATCCGCCCACAAAGTTACTTGCGCTTTGCGCTTTGACACTTGCATTTGAGATCGTTAAAATAGGGCCCAAGGTGCGGCGGGAGGGTGCCAAGATCGATAGCGTTTGCATCCCCGTGATCTTTTAAGCCCCGTTCACACCGCCAGCGGCACGCAGCGACAAAGCGACAAGATCCCATTCATTTCAATGGAGCGCTGGCGACTTCCGGCGACACGAGCGACAGTGACCGCTGGCGACAGAATGTGGGCGTGTCAAGCGACAGGAGACAAGCGACAAAAGTTCAGAAATTTCAACTTTATGCAAATGAG
>JARPMJ010008617.1:0-33167 GCA_033366665.1 Phoxinus dragarum | reverse complement strand
TCTGTATATTCAACACTTGCATACTGTGAAAATACAGTGACCCAATGGCATAAACAAAAAAGGTTACAGTAAAAAAACTCTAAATGAAAAGCATGTTACAGTCAATCAGAAGAGTTGTGCAACTGCAAAATCAAGGTCAGTGAGATATTTTATTCTGCTTCAGCATCATGTCTTCATGTTGATCTGCCCTGAGGACTTTATCCACATCACAAACAATGTCATCTCAGGCAAAGGGAAAACCCCTAAAGCCAGATCCAGCCTTGACAACATTCTCCACACCTGCTCTTTCTCGTCCTCATCCTCTTCCTCCTTGTTCACCACCTCTTATACACATACTCTTCCTTCTCTTTCTCTTTTATTGTTTCCATCCATATTTGGTCTCAACATTCAGTCCAACATTTTGAGTCAATTTTAGCTCTGAACTGACTTGTATTATGTACAGTTGGTTTGGTCACATCATTAGAAATAAGTGTGAACAATTATGAGCCGCTGTGTGTAAATGATGACAACTGTGTTGTAGTTGTGTTTAACTTTTTCTTGCCTGTGTTTAGCGTTTTGAAACATAAGTGCATCACAGTGCAACATGTGTTTTAGCGAGTGAGAATGTGTTTAGAGTTTTGCAAAAAAAGAGTTCATGAGATTTGCAAACAGTGTTTTAACTACCTGAACTTAATGTTTTACAGAAAGAGTGATTTATTCAACAAATTGGTTTAGGCTATTGAGAATTTGGTTCAGAGAATGTGGTTTAGTGTTTAGCCATTCAGAAAAACTGTAATACCAGGTGTAAACAGGGCCATAACACTAATTATTTCCTCTGCTTGGTTAGTTTTATGTTTTAGTGTTTCTCACAGACAACCAAATGAATAAACAAAGATGTCCAGCAGACTTTATTTATTTATTTATTTTATTTTGTATGAACGTGTACACAAAATTATGTCCATGATCAAAGGGGAAAATGTTACAAATCTAGATTAAAAGTATTTTAAATATATGTTGTTCATGGTAAAACATTTTTTAGTAATAATTAAAATTAATAAATATCATTAAGTTTTCACCACATGACATTTTATAACCTGAATTAAAATTGTCTTGACATAAAAAGTTCAAATACAGTCGAGGGCATTTTTTTCTGCATGTTTCTCCATCGATTATGCCGAACTACTTAAGATTTTCTTTTTAAGAATTTCATCCGTTTAATGAGTTTTTTCCTCATTATGATATTATCACCCTGACATTTTTTTACTTCTTGCCCCTCAAAAATGAATTTTAATGCTAAAATTAAAAACATGCTCATGTATGAAGTCATTGTATTTATGAATGCCATTTTTGTATGTATTTTTTATGTATAAAAAATGAATAGATAGCGGGAAAATGAGCCCACCCAACCCTATAGAGCTACTGGTTGTGGGCAGCACAATGGCACATACGCAGAATGGCAAAGGATTTATATGAGCCTCTTAAAAAGCCAGAAATTCCTGGTTGCTCTCTAAAGTTTAAAATTGATTTTCTTAGAGAACCAATGAATCATTATGAAATACATTTAATAGATATAAACTAGTTTAATATACCCAAGATAATAGGAGACCCTGAAAAATAATTCCATAGCAGAGGGTTGTCTTGCACCATTAAAAATGTGCTGTTATGTAAATCAGTCATTGCCAGGGTCTCTGCTGAAGCTGGAGATCATAGAAAACGACATTGGGATCTGCACCTATTTCCAGGGAATTTGCATTTCACATGTATTAGTACTGTTCATGTTGTAACTGCGGTTTTCTTTAGTGCTCGTGTCATTGAATCTGACCTACTTAAGTAATTGTCACAAACACAATATGCACTTTTCCCTCGGTTGCTTTGATGAAAACATCATCTGCTTCAAAAGTAAATGTAAATTTGTACTCATGTACACTGAATGTGTTTGGAAAAATGAAACGGAAATAGTTCATTCCGTAATTACAAGTTGTTTTCTTACAGCGTTGCTGCGGATTAAAACTTTTATATGAAAATATACTGTATCATTATTATTAATACTTGAATGATAAAAAAAGTACCTACCTGCTATATCCCAGCTATGAAATAAAGGCATATTTAATTCTGGGAACAAAGTCACTTTGTACACGTTTTGATGGTTTCCTACAAGCTGAGTGGGAATTTCAGAAAAGCTGCTTGATTGCTCCAATAGCAGTAGTGTAGACTAAATTATAAAAAGCAGTAGGGTTTTGCAAATCATTAAAAAAGTCTCTTAATACTCTAATATGATTAAGCCGAAGCACCTTTACACATTTCAACCAATTTGTATGTAAAGCGCATCTCTGCGAGAGGAGACAATGAGACCCATAGGAAACAGTGCTCTGTGTAATACGACAGCACTGCTCTCCCCGTTGACACTCAGTCGAATCAGGTCATTGGAAAGCCAGAGCGGTGGGTTTCCCTGCTGAGTCCTGTGAGCCAATCAACTCGAACCTCTCAGAGGCATAAATGTGATCCGTAGCTTAACAAACCTCCCTCCACATGCTGCTTGACGGTTAAGTTGTACTTAAGAAAATTGTGTTGAGGGGTCGCGAGGCTCTCGTACCATCTAGTGTCCAATGAAAAAGAAAAACAGCAATGATTTCTAACAATGGCCTGTCTTTTGACATGATATTTACCCTATACCAGATTGGACTGGGGTCTGTGTTGTACACAAGGGACAATATCCATGCTAAAACGTCTCTTCTCATGAATGGGGTCGACTCTAAACAGTGTTTTTATGTGACGGCCCTTATAAAGGTTTCCTTTCCACTAGAGAATTTCGGTCTGGTGCATAACCTTGCAGTTAAAAGAGAACTCACGAGTGAGCTGATGTGAGATCGAGGGGAGTATCTGAAATCTCATTAATCTTGTTATTTTTTTACATAACATTGTAAATGTGTTCCAAGGGCAGGAAAATGTGAACGCTTCCTGATGTGGAGAGCGTTTGTGGACATGCAATGTCTTTCCCAACTGCTATTTGTAATGTAGACGCCCATTCGCCTGGCCCTCGGGACTGCCACATGTGGAATGGCACTCTGGGGCACCCAGAAAGAAACTCTTAGCTGCTTTATACAACAGTCCCAGACGGGCATTCAGAGCTCAGACTGTGGATTATGGTCTCACTAAAATAGTGATCTTTGGTACGGTGTCTGTAGGAGCTTTTTCACACTGTTAAAATTCAATAAAATTCATTGCAGCAGGTGATGTGTAAGTCTGGGAATAAGGAATTGAGAAGGTTGTGTTCCCTTTGGTGGGTACAGGCTAGACTTGATATAATAATTTAGGTTTCCTGAAGTCCAGCTGAACACTGTTATGAAGTTCAAGGAATATATCCCAAATGATCAACTGAACTAAGGTCTGAACAGTGAGCAGTTATCTCGTTGGCTGGAAGTTAAATTTGAACCAGTGTTGTGATTGGCTGAAACTGTAGGGGGCGGGAGTGCCTTCCATGGGGGCTTGAAACCAGTGGTGTAGTCTACGTGATACGCAGGTATACGCCGTATACCCACTAGGAAATGCCAAGTATTTCCGTATACCCACTAAAAAAAGCGTGAGGATACGTAACAACTTCGTTTTGTGACAGAACTTTCACACTTTCATTCATAAATTTACCGCGTCTGTGTTTGCAATGGACACAGATCAAATCTCGTGAATATTAAAAATTCAAAGAGACTGCAGTTGTTCAACGCGTCTCTGGGAATGAGCGCTCAATGTGTGCTCTACACACACACACTGAAGCAAGCGCGTGCTTGTGTCTTCTTCTTCTTCTGGGGTTTTATGGCGGTTGGCATACCAACTTTGAAGGTGCATTCCCGCCACCTACTGACTGGAGTGTGAAGTGCCTAAGAAAGGAAGTCTAATCTAAGTCTACTCTTACAAAAAAAAAAAAAAAAAAAAAAAAAAATTACATCCTATTAATTAATCCTGTTTCCTTTAAAAATATAAATAACTCATTATATACTCTTGATTGTTTGTTACCTCCTTCTAGTAAAATCTGAAGTGAAAACTCATTAATTTCTATATTACTTAATGCTATTCTTAGCTTATACCTCTCCCTTTCATATGCTTCACATACCATAATTACATGCTCGACCGTTTCAGGTAACCCACATCTATCACAGTTACCATCCTCATGTTTACCCATTCTTTGTAAACATTTATTTAATATGCAATGTCCAATTCGCATTCTTGTGACAATAACATCCTCTTTCCTGTTTCCAAATCTTCTTCTCTGTGGACCAACTTTTTCTTGAATACCATAAAAATGTCTACCCTTAGTTCCTTCATTCCACTCCTTCTGCCATATTTCTTGTATTTGCGTGCTTGTGTCACCGCTTCACTGTAGCTATGAGGACATGATGTAGGCAGCAGGCTACACATGACACATGAACTTCATCACAGAGCTGCTATGAGAGTCACTTCATGAGAATTTCACCATTTCATTTGATAAAACTATCGTCATTCATTCGTATCATACACACACAGAAACTGTAATGTCTTTACGACAACCTGTCAAAATAAAAGTTCGGTATAAACTCAAAGAAATTATGAAAGAAATTGCACAGTAAAATGTACTGTAAAATAATAATAATGATGAAATCCATTAAAACTTATTTTAAAAAGGAATATCACACAAGTTTTCATACATGTTTTAATTTAAACAGTAAACTTGCCAAAACAATAACACAATTTTCTTTCAACAGCACCATTTCTAAAAGTAAATTTGTATTTGTGCCTATAATGTTTTATTTTTATTTTTTTTATTGTCAGCTGATAAAACCTGTGCTTCAGGGACCATATTCATATAACATCTAAGGCTAAATGTAGCTCTTAACTGGCTGAGTTAAATGATGATTAACACTAAACAGTAGAAAATCAGTCCAGTCTCCTCAGCTGTAATGTCATTGGCTGTTAAAGTCTTGTGTTGCTTATAATAAATTGACATGTTGATAACCCTTAGTCTCATAATGCTCTCAATTACATGTCGGTGCATACTGTATGCATTAGTGAGTGTGGTGGTGCTTATGGGGTGATGAGACGGGTTAGTATGAGACGGGTTAGGCGGGGGGTTGGGGGGTCACAGTATACTCACTACAAAAAACTAGACTACACCACTGCTTAAAACACCATCGAGCCACTAAGCTCAGTGCAGTGCTCCCATACAGAAAAATACACACTGGCATCAGGTGCAAGGCACTAACAATTGGAAACAGAAGAATCATTTGATCTGCAAGCTTCAATCTTCGCTCACTTCTGCATGTTTTAGTCTGTGATCAATGATTGGGCGGAGCCTTGATACCAAGGACAAATGTATTTATTTTGTTGAACACAAAAGGAGTTGTTTAAAGAAGGAATTCCACTCTTCCACATGCTTTACAAAAATGAAGGGTGTGTTCACACTTGTACTTCGGTTTGCTTCGTTCATTTGGTCCAGACCAGAAGTAAATGTTAGTCCTGGTCCGCTTAGCATTTACAGTGGCATTTTAACACTGAACCTAAAAATACCTAAACTAAAGGCACAGGGATGTGTTCACAACCTGATTGTTTGGCTTTTATTAGGTATATTTCGTGACGGAACTTACCGAAAATCCAAAACAATGCTGTGTGCTGGGCTAAATACGCTCGTTGTATCTGCATAGCCTACAAGGTATCTCGATCAGCTGAGAACTCGTGTTTATAAAATGTGTAAAGGAGTCAAAATAGTGGCAGTAACCCCTACATCGCACAAACTAAGATCTGCTGCGAGGAGACAACGTTGTTCTGATGCCTGTACTGAACCGTGATGGGCAAACTCGTGACTATGGCGACATATGCTTGAGCATTTTGTCCTTTTTAGGGTCGCATCTTGTCAAGTCAAGTCAAGTCATCTTTATTTATATAGCGCTTTTTACAATACAGATTGTATCAAAGCAGCTTCACAGTTATAACATGAAAATACAAAAAAAATTATTGAAAATAATTGAATATTAAATGTCCCCCAACTAAGCAAGCCAGAAGGTAAGGCAACAGCGGCAAGGAACCAAAACTCCATCAGGTGACAGAAGGGAGAAAAAAACCTTGGGAGAACCCAGGCTCAGTCGGGGGCCAGTTCTCCTCTGGCCAATGAGTGAACAGTGTATGAAGTTCAGAATGAATCAGAGTATTTGTCCAGTTCCGGTTGGTTGAAGTCGGAGTGGAGAGGAGGAGAGACTGGTTGACACTTCAGGTCAGCGGCGTCGTCGTCGTGTCCTGGCGCTGGTCCTTCATCAGATCTGGATACGGCCTGGTTCCGGTGGACAGCAGTAAACCTCGGGATAGACAGAGAGACTAATATTAGCGTAGACGCCATCCTTCTTATGATGTACCAAGTACATCAGGATTACGGGAAGTGTTCCCGGTCCCCGGCTGTTCTAAACTATGCAGCCTAATTATAAGTCTATAATGTGTTATGTGTATGCTAGGCCGAAGAGATGTGTTTTTAGTCTAGATTTGAACTGACAGAGTGTGTCTGCTTCCCGGACAATGGTAGGAAGGACTGTTCCAAAGTTTTGGTGCCTAAGTAGGAAAATGATCTACCGCCAGCAGTCGATTTTGATATTCTAGGTATTATTAACTGGCCGGAATTTTGAGATCGCAGTAGACGTGAAGGACTATAATGCGTTAAGAGCTCGCTCAAGTACTGCGGAGCTAAACCATTTAGTGCTTTGTAAGTGATCAGCAATATTTTAAAATTTATACGATGTTTAATAGGCAGCCAATGCAGTGTTGACAGAACGGGGCTAATATGGTCATACTTCCTGGTTCTGGTAAGAACTCGAGCTGCTGCGTTTTGAACTAGCTGTAGTTTGTTTGTTAAGCGTGCAGGGCAACCACCCAGTAGAGCATTACAATAATCTAGCCTTGAGGTCATAAACGCATGAACTAATTGTTCTGCATTATTCATTGAGAGCATATGACGTAATTTAGATATATTTTTAAGATGGAAGAAAGCGGTTTTACAGATACTAGACACATGACTTTCAAATGAAAGATTGGTATCAAAGAGCACACCCAGGTTCCTAACCGACGGCGAAGACTTAACAGAGCAGCCATCAAGTGTTAGACAGTACTCTAGGTTATTACGTGTGGAAGTTTTTTGTCCAATAATTAGAATCTCTGTTTTTTTCTGAATTTAGTAGTAGGAAATTACTAGTCATCCAATTTTTTATTTCAGCTATGCATTCCGTTAATTTTGTGAATTGGTAGGTTTCGTTAGGTTTTGAAGGAAATATACAGCTGAGTATCGTCGGCATAACAGTGAAAGCTAATTCCATGTTTCCTAATGATATCTCCTAATGGTAGCATATACAGAGTGAACAGCAGCGGTCCTAGTACTGAGCCTTGTGGTACGCCATACTGAACTTGTGATTGATAGGACATCTCTTCATTTACTGCTACAAACTGATAACGGTCAGATAAGTATGATTTAAACCATGCTAGTGCAATTCCACTTATGCCAACATAATGTTCGAGTCTATTTAAAAGGATGTTGTGGTCAATGGTGTCAAATGCAGCACTAAGATCCAGTAATACTAATAGAGAGATACAACCACGATCGGATGATAAGAGCAAATCATTTGTGACTCTAACGAGAGCTGTCTCGGTACTATGGTACGGTCTAAATCCGGACTGAAAATCCTCGCAGATATCATTTCTTTCAAGAAAAGAACACAGTTGTGAGGATACTGCTTTTTCTAATATCTTTGACAGAAATGGCAGATTAGAGATCGGCCTGTAATTGACTAGTTTTGTAGGATCAAGTTGCTGTTTTTTAACAAGCGGTTTAATCATAGCTAGCTTAAAGGTTTTTGGTACGTATCCTAGAGACAAAGATGAATTAATGATATTAAGAAGAGGATCTATGACATCTGGAAGCATCTCTTTCAGCAGCTTAGTCGGTATAGGGTCTAACATGCACGTTGTCGATTTAGATGATTTGACGAGTTTGCAAAATTCCTCCTCTCCTATAGCAATGAATGAATCAAATTTTCCCTCAGGGAGACTACAATGCACTTCCTGATGCGATACTGTATTAGACGATTGCATAGTTATAATTTTGTCCCTGATATTATCGATCTTATAAGTGAAGAAGTTCATAAAGTCATTACTGCTGTGTTGCTTGGAAACTTCTGGGCTTGAAGCTTTCTTTTTCGTTAGTTTAGCCACTGTTTCAAATAAATACCTAGGATTATGTTTATTTTCTTCTAATAGGGTTGAAAAATAAGCAGATCTAGCAGCTTTTAAAGCCTTTCTGTAAGCAATCGAGCTCTCCTTCCATGAAATCCGAAACACCTCTAGTTTTGTTTTCTTCCAGTTGCGCTCCATTTTTCTGGCTGCTCTCTTAAGGGCCTGAGTGTGCTCGTTGTGCCACGGCGTTGGACTATGTTCTTTAATCTTCTTTAGGCGCAGCGGAGCAACTGTGTCTAAAGTGCTGGAAAAGAGAGAGTTAAAAGTTTCTGTTGCAATATCAAGTTCTTCTAAGCTATCCGGGATGCTGAGCTGATGAAACTGATTAGGAAGATTATTGATAAAGCAATCTTTAGTGGCAGAAGTGATCGGTCTAACATATTTATAACACGGAGTCGGCTTTGCAGCCTTGGCTAAATGTAATTTACACGAGACTAGATAGTGATCTGAGATGTCATCGCTCTGCTGCAGTATTTCAACGGCATCAACATCTATTCCATGTGATAGTATTAGATCTAGAGTATGATTACGGCAATGAGTCGGTCCCTGACACGTGTTGTCTAACTCCAATTGAGTTTATAATGTCTTTAAAATGCCAATCCCAATGCATCTTTTTCATTATCTATGTGTATATTAAAGTCACCAACAATTAGTACTTTATCTGCAGCCAATACTAATTCTGATAGAAAGTCCGCAAATTCTTTGATAAAGTCTGTATGGTGCCCTGGTGGCCTGTATACAGTAGCCAGCAGAATTTTCAAACGTGATTTATCGGTTACACTATATATTTTTACATTAAGCACCAACACTTCAAAAGAATTATATTTACAACTAGATTTCTTAGTGGTTTTGAAAATATTACTATAAATTACAGCAACACCTCCTCCTTGCGTTTCAGACGAGGTTCATGTTTATAACCGTAATCTTGTGGGGTTGACTCATTTAAAGCAATGTAATCGTTTGGTTTTAGCCAGGTTTCTGTTAAACACAGCACATCTAGGTTATAATCTGTAATCATATCATTAACTATTAGCGCTTTTGAAGTAAGAGATCGAATATTCAGCAACCCAAGCTTTATCATTTGCTCATTTGTATTGTATCTGTTTTTTATTTGTTGAAGATCAATTAAATTTTTAACCTTAGATGGGTTTGAACGTATTTTGGATTTCCAAGTTCGGGGAACAGACACAGTCTCTATATGATGATATCTAGGTGAAAGAGGCTCTATGTGATGGGATTTATCTGACCTTGGTGACGTGAGGCCGCTAGCAGACGGTCGGTTAAGCCAGTCTGTCTGCTTCCTGACCTGAGCCCCAGATTGTCATGTTTTATCTCTAAGACTATGAGCCAAATTACTAGAGAGAAGAGCAGCACCATCCCAGGAGGGATGAATACCATCTCTTTTCAACAGGTCAGGTTTGCCCCAAAAACTTTTCCAATTGTCTATGAATTCTATATTATTTCGTGGACACCACGCAGACAGCCAGCCATTGAGTGAACACAATCTACTAACTATCTCATCACTCCGGCGAACAGGAAGGGGGCCAGAGCAAATTACAGTGCTTGACATCGTACTTGCAAGTTCACACACCTCTTTAATATTAATTTTGGTGATCTCCGACTGGCGGAGTCGAACATCATTAGTGCCGACGTGAATAATAATCTTAGAGAATTTACGTTTAGCATTAGCCAGCACTTTCAAATTTGCTTTGATGTCAGGCGCTCTGGCTCCCGGCAAACATGTGACTATGGTGGCTGGTGTCTCTATTTTCACGTTCCGTGTAATAGAATCGCCAATAACTAGGGCACAATCAGAATAATTCTCAGTGGGTGTTTCACTGAGCGGGGCAAATCGATTTGTTATCGGAACGGAAAAGTGGTTTTTTGATCCGCGACTAGAGCGATCTCTCACTGTCACCCATCTGCCCTGCTGCACGGGCTCTACTTCAGCCGGAACCGACTCATGTAAAGAGTTCACTAGGCTAGGCGCATCCAAAATACTATCTAAAGCTCTAGCACTCTTCTTACTATTCTCGATTAAAGTTTGGATGCGTGTCTCTAGTTCTGAAATCTTCTCTGTCAGCCTGACTGTCTCCTTGCATTTATCACATATAAATCCTATATTGCCGACAGAGAAGGCTATGGTAAACATGTGACATGAAGTGCAGGTGACAATAACAGGAGAAGACATTACTCACCGTGTTTGTTGACTGATTCTTACTCACCTGGGCTTTTATGAACTCAAAGGCGCGGGCGCGCGAGAGAAAAATAAATAACTGAGCGCACGGGTGGTGCGTTAAAAGGCTAGCGAGTTAGCGTGTTGTGCTGACAATAACGGAAGCTAGCAATGTCAGGTTAATCTGAGATGTTGAGTAAGCTGTATTTAGTAGTATAAACAACTAGAATTTATAATAAATGATCGTTCAAAACAGAAAGAAATACGAAGCTAATACGAGGCTTAGACGCAGCAAACAAACTCACAGCAGCAGCAGTCACAGCGAGGCAGACAGGAGCAATCGATCTGACAGGAGCAATCGATTTGTCATCTTGTGACATCATGTCCCGTTTTTGGTTCGTTTACATGTCTGTGGTCTGTGTTGTTTATATTTCATTCGAACCGCACCAGAATTCGATTGGAAGTGGACCGATACCCATCTTTTCAGCGATATCGGTTTGCTTGTTTGGTGCTCACCAGGGTTCGGATGGCAGCGTTCACACTTATTCAAATGAATCGCACTAACAGAGCAGTCGCACCAGGGTTTGTTTTAATCGAACCAAACATGTCAAGTGTGAACACACCCTAAGTGAATGAAGTTAAACTTTCAGTGAGTAACACCTTCATCTCAGCCTGTTCATCTAATTGTTATTCCAACGCATTCTCATCCTTGGGCCGTCATATACTGACGCTTTTGACAAATGGTCTACATCTAACGCACATGGCACCCTTTAGCATCAATATGACACGCACAGAGCTTTGTTCGGTTATGGTTGGGTTTAGGTCTGGGGTAGGGTTAGGGTTAGACCGCTAGGAGGCGCCTTCTGGCCCATATCTATCGGCGTCTCATTTTTGACGCTAAAGGGTGCCATGTGCGTTGGATGTAGACGATTTGTCAAAGCGTCAGTATATTACGCCTTGGGATGAGATCGGGCTGGTTATTCTTAGGTATTTGTATGCAACATTTAAACATACTTTTGTTTTGTTTTACAAACACTGTGACTATACAATTTTTTACATTGTTTACATTTCTAAAACTGTGCAAACATAAATACTGTCCATTTTAAGGATCCTTTATAACAATATTATAATTATATTTATAAAAATACATTTTACTGTTGTATAGATAAACCAACCCAACTCTTCGCAACCTAACTACTGCTCAACAACATAACAATAAGCAGATAAACTTACAGTGATCAGTTTAGTTATAATATACCATAATATAGAAATTGGTAATTGTTTTAAGATAGTCAAGCAATGGAATCCTTCAACTGAATGAGTTTCATGCAGCAAATGTCAAATTAGTGTTAAAGACGTGTGATGACATTGAATATTTTATTCATCTCAATAATTTTAATACAATAACATCTTTTAATTTAATAACTTCAGTGTTCTATGAACCTAAAAATATACATGATTATCTTTTTTTTTATTTTGTCATTTTGGAGCTTAACAGCCACTGGTCCCCATCCACTTTCATGTGGAGAGAGGTCACGTGAAGAAATTTCTTCTTTTGTGTTCCACAAGAGAAATAAGTCACATGGGTTTGGAACAACATGACGGTGAGGAAATCATGACAGAATTAAGTTTTTAGTGAACTACTGTATCCCTTTAAAACATTCTCACTATACTTACTTCTCGGTACTATTGTAGCTTCTCTGAGCAATTCTGGAACTTAATACAGCCTTGCGCCACTTCTCATGCTACTCTCTAATGTCATGTTTTGTTGTAATATTCCATGTTTTATGTAAATATGTTATAGCTCATTCAGTGATCCAACCCTTTAGTTATATTACCAGTCAAAAAAAAAATGTAACGGCAACTTTTCCTGCCAACCACCGACCACAGCTATTCTGCTTGATTGATCAATAAACGATATGCAGTCTTACCCAATTAGTTTTGACACACAGGGAGAAGGGAACGAGAAGTAAAACATACTCTGTTGATGCACATCTTAAAGTTGTCGGACACCTCATCAGGTGGTATTGATTTAGCCAAGCCGCACTGACTAAACACCAGTCTTATGCCACGCAGCCCCCTCATCATTAAGCTCTTCTCCCGAGTTGTGTAGCCCTATCGAGTAAGCCGCCAGTTCTGCCCCATCCGCGCTCATTCTGTCCCCCGTAATGTCACAGCAACGACCCCCTGCTGGTGATAATAGGGGTGAAAATCAGGTCTGGGCATCAACATACATCTCATCCCTCAGGTGTTAGCCTGCTGGTAATGAGGACAGCCGCTGTTTCCCCCCACACTTCCTATCCCATCACACACACGCATACACACAGCCAAATGAGAAGAGGAAGGAGCTGTGCTGTTCTCTGCACCTGTTTTGAGCTTGATTGGAGGATAGTCTGCTGAGATGAGCTCCACATGGGCACCCAATTACGTTCCTGGTGCATTTTTCATGGTAGCAGTTTTGTTTGTATTCATGTCAGAGTTCAGTTGTACTGGTTTGATAAATGCTGCTCTGGCTGGTCGTTACCATATATTTATTCAGGTTCAATAGAAAGGTGCATGTTCAACATCCGTGCGGAACAACACCCCTGGAAGCAGACGGATCAATATTTGAATTGCTAAACAAATGGACATTTTCACAGCAGCAGTCTAGGACGAAAATTATTCGCAGGGTGCAAATTGCTTCTGCACTGACCATCTGACCTTTGACCTTGCTCATTTAGAGCACTTGTGTGATCTGAATGCAGCTTCAACTCTTATTAATCAAAATGGTCCCAAAGCAATTTGATGAGAAATTGTGTTATGTTTGAATTAGTCTTTAATTTTGCGCTGAAGAAAAAAAAAAGGTGGATGGAACAAAAATGGCACTAAAACTTCCCCTAAAAAGGAAGTCAAAAGAAAATGTTGAGTGTGAATTTTCAACTTGCGCTGAACAGATGCTTGCAAACAGAAGTTGTTTGCCCAAGGAGGTAACCATAGCAACAGAAGTATGTTGGAGCGTTTTCCATTGTCGTTATCTAGCATTTTATTATAGATTTGTATTTTTGTAAAAAAAAAAAAAGTGTGGCAGCTAATTTCCAAATGTATGGAAGCCTCAGAGATGGGCAGTATTTTAATTACATGTACATTATTTTGTTCCTTAACAAAAATAAATGAAATGTAATTTGTAATTAAATAATTTGAGGGACCTGTAATTTGTATTTAAAATACTTCAAATATATTCAAATATATCACTTTATTTTGCATATATTAACTTTAATAACCAGGCCATCTGCCAGATACACACAAAATGATGTTAAAAGGCCCGCCTTGGAGAATATTCACGTAAACACAATCGTTCGTGTCTTAAATTAATGTATAGCCGCCTTTCCACTGCACACGACATTTGGACTCTCGGAAATGATTTTTTACCGTATTATGACAGTATGCGGCAACATCTACGTTAAAATCGCATCTTCTGCACTAAACGCTGACATTACAATATTTTATACTCGTATACGTGTATCACAGTTACTCTCGCACTTCAAATGACAATAATACAGGACCTTACGGGAAAAGATGTGTCAAAAAGGACAGATAACGAATAATTACGTGCATATGTGACCTGTTGAAATACATCAGTGGATTATTAAATGTAGTTTCAAACGTTTTATTTTTTCAATAATTTGGTCACAATATTCACCAAATAAATAAGTATACAATAGAAAACTAGGCTATATCACTCATTCCCATTCAGAGTAAACTACCTTTTTTATATATTGTATGGCATAATGCATGTGTTATAATCCAAAATATTACCTAGTATTAAACAGTAAAAAGTAAGCACTGCAGTCGTCACTGTAATATTTCAATGTAACAAAAGACAGCTGCAACATTATGCATTTTATGATAAATAATTAGCCAAGATTACATGTTTTAATGCTATTTTATTATTGTTGTTATTTTTACCAGTAATTTATTTCATTATTTAATCTTAATTTACAAGTAAAAATGTAAAAATTCCAGCCTTACAGAGCAATGGTGCCAACTGTCCCTTTGCGCCACCTGATGGTGATTTCACGAACGAGTGTCACATGTGACTCTGTTGTATCTAACGCGGCCTCTTGGCAGCAGTAAACGCAGTGGTAATAGGCATTTTGGTTGACAACCTGTATTTCATCTCAAGCTCTTTATTGACACTGTTGCCTCCTTAGTGAACGATCACTCTAATGTTAGAAGCAACATTTTTTTGGTATAGTGTTAATGACACTTAAATTATGAAAGAATCCAAAAAAAATATCCAGTTTTAATGTTACCAAAATATAACAAAACTTTGAAATCTGTTTTAATAAAAATCAACCCCTGAGACAGTCCCTTGAAGTTTAAGAAAAAAGTGTTGTGTCTCTAGTGGCACAAAAATGACATTCTTCACCATCAAAAATATTTTAAAGTAGATAAGATATGATAACTTTTAGTCTTTGTATAATTTGTACACTAAATCCCCTGCATAAACCTGAGGTAGTGCTTTAGCAAAAGTTTGACTAAACCAACAGATCGACCTCACTATTTCTAATGTATCTACCTTTCTGATGGAAACAAATGCATTATGCATGCTCTGTGTCTGAGGGGCTGCATTTAAAAGCCCAATGTTGTACACCAGCGCCCTGAGATGTTTTAGCACGCAATCAATAATTCCCCATCAGCCCGAACGGATTCTGAAAGACCAGAGCCGCCGGCTTTGAAGTCCTCTGACAAGTTAAACCCAGTCCAGTCTTTAGAGCGCTAATGGCCACCCTCGTAAGAGCCGGAGATTTTTTTATGTTGTATTTCTTTTCATTTTCGAGCAACACAATTGTATGAAATTCAGGGTATTAGAGGATCACTTGTGCACTAAGTCCTTGATAGCCCTAAGTTGTAGCTGAAGGAAAAAACAAGGAACCTAACACTTTGAACACAGCATCTGTCCGCCAACTGCAAGAAACAACAACACTTTGAAGGGATGACAGAACCAAATAAACTCACCGAAAGCCCTGCATATTTTCAGTTGCAGTTTTATTTGAGGGGAGTAAGAATGCCCTCTGGCGATGTTTTCTCTGAAAGGTGCCATATTCAAAGACCCCCGTACAGTTGAGCTAATGAGACCAGTCAGGCTCTTAAGTCCTTGAACAAGCCATTGATCAATTAGCAACAGCACTACTTTCACATCCCTCTGTGTCTCATTTACAGTTTGCTTTGATTGATATTCTGATTCCAGCAAGAACAAAAGCCATTCCCGGGAGAAAAGAGGATATTCCACCACCAGACTGAAAACATGAAGAGTTATTTCTCGCATTTTGTTCATTTTCTTTTTTTTACTTAAAATATATTTTTCCATCTCATCGCTGTGGCACTAAGGTAACCACATCAGCAGGGGTTCGATATGGTGCAACTCAAAGGCAATCCAAGACATGGGTGGTGACAAAACCCATTTCTGTCACCGGTGTTGTAAAGTTTAAGCTCAAATATTGTGTCTGAAGTTTGTTCCTTGTGACATAGGACAGTGTTATGATTTGGAACTGATTCACACAGTTTGGTTTACAGAGTAGAAAAGAAATATAGTCATGTTAAAATTAATTGGTGTGTCAGTAAGAAGCCAAATTGGGAACGCTCATTTTATTTGGCGAACATATGCTGGAACAAAGCATCTGTGCACAATGTATGTATATACATTTTATACAATATATATACATATATGACTCATGCTCATACTGTATTTATATGTTTTTAAAGCAGATTAATTATTCATTATTTTGTTTATGCCAAACGTACAACTATCGTGCAGTTTGTGAGAATCTCAAAAGTTCTCTTGGCTTTTAAACAGTTGGAAGCAGAGAGATTAATGTGTGCCAGATTCGACTGAGCTTAAAGGTATTTGGAGGCATGATCTCTTCCCCCTTTAGTAAGCCTGAAGGGGGCTGACCACTGATACTCAATTACTCCTCTCACTTTGTGGTCTGAGACTCCAGAGGCCAACTGCGGACATCCGTCTGTGGCTGAGACAACACACTCCATCTTCACCTCATGATGCAAGAGTGTGACATCGGACAAGGCCACACGAGAGAGGTCTGCGGCTGACAACATGTAGCACCTCATCCGCATCAGACAAAACATCAGGGACTATCACAGATGCAGCTGTAATTGGTGCTTCCTGAACTGAAACTTCCAGCCAATTGGTTGCTGGGCAGACTTCGTTCATTTTGGGGAGGTGTTGGTAGAGATATGTTCACTGTAGAGGAGAAGAAAGTAAGTGTTGATAACAATGTGTTGTAGACACATATGTACAAGACCAGTTTTTGCACCGTTTTATTTGGTTAAAGTAGGATAGTGACAAATTGAGACGATTTTAAAATGACAAAAGAAACTACAAGATACCCAATTACAATATGTAGCTCTGTATTGTATCCTATTGCTCTACATAGATCCTTTTTTTTTTAACTATGCTCTTAAAATTTAGTCTGATGGATCCCTATCAGAACGTTATTCATTAGCAACAAGCAGCCAGGCCGAAGGTAGCAATAAAGCAAGTTCGTAAAAGAGCTGCCTGACTAGAGGTACGATGAAGGACTGTAACCGCGAGGACGTAATGAACAGACCGATAATAACAAGTTGGTTTTTCAAAGTGTTATGTCCCACGGACCAGTAACTCATAGGCAGTTAGCTATGAGGGTCCAACCTGTGTGATTTGGCTGCTCTCATCTAGAGTAATCAATTCAAGGGGATGCTATGAACCATTAATTAGCCTGACCAATGAAGCTTATAATTTAGCATATGCAGTCCACTTACAACTTGCAGAAGGTGAAAACTAACCTGAATACCCAATTTGGCTCTGAATAAGTTACAGAAACACTGTCAGTTTATAGATTTTATGCTTGGTATCAGAGCTCTCTGAAAGTGCTTAACTCAAACAGAGTAACTAAAGAGTACCTAAAAACTCAATCTGACAGTAGGTTTGTTTGGATACAAGAGTGGAAATCTGTCTTTAAGATATGAAAACTTTGTGTGGTGATTGATTGCAGCAGGACAATGGAACAAATTGGTAGAGATGGTTTACTTTCATCTGCATGTGTAGTCGCTGGAGTTGATCACAAGCTTTGGTTTCTCACTGCAAAGGTAAAAAAAGTTGTCGCTGGGCAATACCCTTTCTAAAGGTACTAATAGGGTTAATAAGGTGCAAAGGTACACCTTTTGAAAGGGTACCGCCCCAGTGACAGCTTTCGTACCATTTATCTGAGAGTGTGGGGTCCAACTGAAATGTCAATGATTCTGCATCAGACCCTCTAGGAATTGCCAATAATTGGGATGGTGAAAAACATAATAAAAATACTGTGTGGCTTCTGAATACTGGACGTTCCTCAGACTAATGATCCAGTCTTGCTGAGACTTAAGGGGTTACCTCAGCAGGAACAGCAAGTGCCAAAACAAGGGGGTGCATTAGTAGTGAAACATCCCCTGCAGCATCTGCAGGCCAGGAAAACGCACAAGGGGATATACTGAAGGATCAATTACCGGCATTTTGCTTGAGGCCTCCTGCTATAGTGAGGGGTCGAGGGAGAGGGGAGAACAATCAATGCAGCCTACTGAGGGGCCTATGTCAGACCACTCACTGGGCTGACCACCCTTATGTGCTTTACCCCATTGCAGCTTCTCAGCAATCTTCTCAAACACCCTTTTCCGTGCTTCCTCAGCGTACCTTCACCCATCTCGGAAGGAAAGACATAGATTGTACAAATGGGACACAAGGTGAACAGAACAAGGAGGAAGAGTGGAAAAAAAAACTCATGCGGTCACTTGTCCCGTCCCCAACCTTGGCAGCGGTTCAATAAAGTGCTTGTGCTGCCTGATTGACACTACCCTGCGGAGAAGACATTTGTCAGTGGTGGACAAGGTGCTAGTGGGGTCATCTCTCATGGGTCTTCAACTTCTACACTCTCTTCCAGACAAAGGCAGGTAACATGTCAGGTGGACACACACCTAATCAGGCCTGCCACACAACGAGATCCATAAACTGTCAGTTGCCTATTAGTCCTACTACAAGACCCTTTTTTGAAGACATTCTTGTGGTGCTCGAGATAAACAAGCTTTGACCTTTGGTGCACTTTGCGCACCAGTCTACAATCTTTACAGTTCTTTGACAGAACAAACCATCTGTCTTGCCTTTTTACCTCCCAATGTGAGAGCACTGGCGCTGACAGTGTCCTGTGTGAAACCATTACCATCAGAGTCTTCCGCCATAGTTTGGAATATATTACAGCTACGGTCTCCGTTGTCTCGTCAGTACGCGCCAGTTCTTAATCTTCCAGTTTAAAGGGTTCATTCAGTCCCATTAATTGGCATGCTTGTGGTTTGTCAGAGCCTCATTAATGAGTAAGCCTGTTACGTGGCCCTGCCGGTTCCACTTCAGTGGGCACATCTGCCTACGCTAACCCACAGAATCACAGAGGTGTCAAATTGAGGTGCACACCCAGCAGGTATTAGCATATTGTCACTTTTGCCATTAAAAGCAAAGCTGAGGAGATTATGATCCCATTCAGAGGGGAAGAATGACACACAGACATGAATGATGGCACATCATAAGATCCTTAATAAAAGGGGAGCAGGGAGGAAGTATGGAGATGCATACATAATATGGAGTCTAATCAGAGCTCGTTCTTTTACTCTCTTTCCTCTTCAGTTTTTTTCACCTCTGTGTCCGCTCTCTCTTGCTCTTTCTGTCTACGGTAGTCTGGGAGTCATTGAACAAGAAAAGGTCTGGTCCACATTGTATCATTTTGGCCAAGAGGTTTAACATGGAAAAAAACTACCATCATTTGTTTTGTGATGTACTGTTTAGAGGCGGGTTTATCTGAGAAAAATAGTGGACAATTCTTTGATATGTATTTTTTATTTTTATTTTGTCATAGAATAACTGTCAGCGAGGTCAAAACAAATGTTTGATCTTACTTACTTTAATTGTATGGACCAAATAACAAGTCAAACCAGTTTGGAACATCATGACAGGGCGTAATGGCAGAATTTTAGTTTTGATATAAACCAACCCTTTAAAATTAGAAAACAAAAAGAAACTCAGAAAGTTGTATCAGGTCAGCCAATAAGATTACAGTTTTCCAGATTTAGAAAGTGCCTTATAGTTTTGTGAACAATATCAGATGGTGCCATCTGAAGCTGACATTCATATCTGCTGGATCTAAACTATGTCTGTCTATACCTTGTTCCTTGGAGGCACACCAATAGAACACATTTTCAAACACTCATTTAGAACTCATTAGAACATTAGAACTCTCCAATCAAACCCCTGATTCAACTCAATTAGCATATTAGTTGAGACTCCAAGATCTGGGGTCCATTCTTCGTACCTGGATTAATACATCAGAGATGATTTGACAGATGTTAGATCTTCTAATCGTGATAACTGATCTCTGGCTAATTTGATTCTTCAAACGAATTTGTAGATTTGATTAAAATATCTGGATTAAGTTGTCTGAGATTACTGTGCGTTCTTGTGTTCAATGGAAAGGGCAGATTATCGATACTCGAAACCAAGATCAGGCAATGCAGCGATTGGCTGATGGTAAGACAGCAACGTAATGACATCATATTAAAAAAGAACATCACACACCTGACAAAACAATTCTGGACCTTTATAAGGAAACAGCCAAGCGACCAAAACTACATAAAAGTTATAGATAAATAAAATGGGTTTCACTTTATTTTGATGGTCCCTTTAACATATTCTGTTGACTATTAGTAACGTTGCACCTACATGTCTACTAACTCTCATTAGAGTGTTATTAGAGTATGACTGATAGGGTCAGCGATAGAATAAGTTAACACAGTCTCACCCCAAAACGTCACATACTGACGGGTCTTGACCATACGTCAACATACGACGAAAAGGGTACCCCTATAACGTCCAAGTGTGACGATTCGGATATGGTTGGGTTTAGGTATGCGTTGGGGTACCGCTAGGAGGCGCTGCTGGTGCGCTTATGTCTGCGTCTCATATTGACGTTAAAGGGTACCCTTTTCGTCGTATGTTGACGTATGGTCAAGACCCGTCAGTATATGACGTTTTGGGGTGAGACCGGGTTGAATAAGTTGACATGTACTTGCAAAGTTACTTTTAGTCAGTAGAATGTCTGTAGAAAGACCATCATAATAAAGAATTAGCAGATATTAAAGGCCCAGTGAAGTGCCTTGAAACGCGTAGCTTTGTTTGATGCGTTGACGTCATTTACACTGAAACAGGAAGCTAAGGCGGGACATATTGAATGGCTCATCCACCTTTTTAAATAGCCAATAGCGTTTAGTTTACCTCACAGACTGCGAGTGGTACTTGACAGCACCATGGAAACGAATCCGAGCGCTGATACGTGGATTCAAAAGTAACGTTGCTATAGGTGTGAATAAAATTCTAGCCATTTCCTTCTAACAGAATAAAACTTGAGCGTTTGAGCAACCGAACACACATCTCCAACCCATATTGCTATGTGATGTGTCAACGGTTGTGATGTCCGGTTCGTGAACGAATCGTTCTTATGAACCGGTTCTTTTTTTGTGAACCGGTCGAACCAGTTCACCAAATCGGACTGAATCATTCAAAACAGTTTGCGTCTTGAGTCAGTGCTGATCCACAGTTTCCCAAAGTTACTCGCTTTCGGACGTGCCTGACAGTCACTCCGACTCGAAATAAACCAATATCCCGGAGTATATGTTACTCCAATAACTCCGACAGTTAACTGATGAGCATGAGCAGCTGACACTGAGCATGTGTCTAATACAAACGTACAGCCAGCCACAGTCGCTTTGGCCAGGTGGTATTTATAGTGTAGGGGGCGGGACTCGCGGGACACTTCAGATTCTAGAGAGCATTTGATTGGACAGAAGATGTGATGAGAAGCTGAAGTCAAAAAAATTATGTAAAAATTAATCCATTTCAGCAGAAGTGAGAGACTGTAAGTTTTTGAATTCGTATATCTCCTAAATGCAAATTTTGTCATTGTTTTGGAATTTCACACCAGCTTATTTATAACATTAAGGCTAGCATATTCATAGTAAGAGCTTAAAAACTTAAATTTTGATTTCAGGGGGCCTTTAAGAATACAGTCTAATACTCTAATGAGAGTTAGTTGACGTGTAGTTGCAAAGTTACTTATAGTCAACAGAATGTTTAAAAGGAACCATCAAAATAAAGTGTTACCATAAAATGTGTACTGTTTGCTACGTGATTCCCAATCATTTCCATTATTTCAAGTTTTCTCTGACAGACTTTAAGTATCGCCTTCTCTTAAAAAGATAACCTGATAATCTAATCCTGTTTACATTAAATAAGCTGCTCCCGAGCAGGTTTGAGCTTGCGGAACTGTTATGACAGCAACTCCGGGATGAGCTTCGAAGAACCTAACAATCCTGGATCATGTCAAATCGTCAACAGTAAAATCCAGATAACTGAGAAATCCACATATGAAGAACGGGCCCATGAAATGGATGGGTTAGATAAGGAAGACCTCCAAATTATTTACTGTTGGTGTGCCTCCAAGAACAGGGTTGGTAAACACTGCCCTATAGACTAGTGGTTCCCAACACTAGTCCTGGAGTTCCACAATACACATTTTTAATATATCCCTTATCTGACACACCCATTTGAATCACACCATCAGGTGTGTTTGATTAGGGAGACACCCAATACGTGCAGTGCTTGGTAATCCAGCGACTGCTATAGACAATTGAAAAAATAAGCCTGTGGTGTGTAAATTACTTGGTTGTGAAAGTGTGTTTTTGTTGTGGTCCCTGAGGGTAACATTGATTTGTTCATGCAAGACTTTTTCCCATCTGTGAAAAATTATAATGGTATTATAGTATTATAGTGGTATTAAAACATTGCTTGGTACATACGATTAAAACAAATCCGAAAGAAAGTGCAGCCTGATGTTATTAAACAAACTTGTATGACTGCAGGGCAAAACCCTATACTGCCTGTCTATGTATAACGTCCATATTTGATCTTCTGTATACTTCACATGCCATGACAATATGGGCTAGGTGAGACAGTAAACCCCCCTCTGGAGCATAATGGACCACATCTTCTCATTATCCTACAGGGCAGTGTTAGTCCATATTAAAACAGGCTCTCAAACAGCAGGACAGAACTAGTGATAAAAAGTGGGTATAAAGCGTTCCTATAGGAAATCAACCACAGCACATCCACAGAATCCAAAGTGGTACTAGTAATATGTTAGCCGTTTTTATCACATCGTTTTTTTCTTCTTCGTGCAGACGTTTATGTAAGTGATTTTATTGCCTGAGCCTGCATCATGGGGAGAGAAAGCCATGTTTATGAGATTACGACAAGCAAAAAGAGATTCTCACATTGAATGTTAGAATGGAAGAGGGCGGGAGATGCTGATCTTGTTGTTTAACTTGTGCATGAGCATATGTGTGTGTGTGTTTGTGTGGAAAGTATACGCAAAAAAGACAATGCATGTGTTTAAAAAAAACAATCTGACCTCTTCAGATACACAACCTGCCCTCTTTATAACAAACGCACACTATTAAAATACACAAATAAATCATAATATTCCATTTTAAAAAATATTTATATTTCTTTTGACAATATTCTCCATGACCTATTTTCATGATATTTGATATCACAAGAGTCACTAGAGGAAAACCTTGATGATATCATGATCCGTTGATATGATAATAATCATAATAAAGTCTCTGCTTCAATGAAAGTCTATAACACAATTGACTATTGATGGATTATAATAATATGAACAATAATAATAAATTAGGACATGAGAAACAACATTAACACTTTTTCAAAAACCAATTATTATGAGAAATAATAATAGCCATGTTTTTCTTAGCCATCATCAATGAAACGATTCAAGGAAAAGGCTAGCTAGCTTTTACAAATGTGGTTAATGATCATAAAATATGTCATATCTTTTGTTTGTGTTCAAACTCTGTCCTGAAGGGCCAATGTCCTGGGGGGTGTTCCAGAAAGCAGGTTACGTGTCATACCGGGGTATGTTTAAGAGTAAGTATAAGCGGATAACATCAACTTTCTGTTTCAAAAACGGAGGTAACTTTCAGGGTATAAGTAGCCATAGCAACTTACACTCTGATTATAACCTGCTCCGGAGCAAGTTCTGTTCCAGGGTTAGTTTACTTCATACATGTTTAGCGGATGCGTGCCCTGTGGATGAGGCTCCAGTGGGCATATATATGTCAGTATATATATATATATTATATATATATATATGTAGCGGCACGAGCATAGGTGGAATGGTTTTAAGCATAAATTATCTCTGCTAACGACTACGCCACCCTGGAATCTTGCCAGGGACAATAAAATACAATTTGTTATTTAAGGAAACACAGGTTCGTCCACAGTGAGACGGCAGGAGACGTGGGTACAAAAATATAAAATTTGTTTTATTATAGATAAATAATCAATATAAAAATGCACATACATCAACAGCACTCAATGTAGACAATTTTGTGGTTCAACAAACACACATGGAGCGACCTGAGTCAGCGGGACAGGAGCCGAGGCAGAGCAGTGGATAAGGGCACGTAAGGCCTCCACAACAAGTCACCTTTTGGCATACACCTGTGCATATACACTCACACCACTCAGCACACAACACTCGTGAGGGAGACCACCACCAACAATCCGCCCCTGCTTTGTGCACTCAGCTCCTGGAACAGAAATGTCACTGTTGAAACACACTCAGAATTGTCACTGTTGAATCACACTCAGAATCACTGTTGAATCACACTTATAATTGTCACTGCAAGAGACAGAAATTGAAGTAGAGATATTCACAGTTTTAAGTTTACCATGTAACATTCTGAGTCAAAATACAAAACAAAAACTAATACAAATGAAAAAGGAAACTTTCCTGGTGTCCCACAAGACACAGAAACATCCCTGAAATAAAGGGCTCACAGAGATGCACACACACTAAAATTAACACAAAGGACAGCGATTTCAGTCCTTTGTCCACAGCAGAACAAATGGAGCAAAACAACAACAAAAGCAGCAAAGCAGCAACGCCTCCGGAAGTAGTCCCACGCAGTCAACCGCACGGAAACTAATCGGTGGTGCAGACGCGACCAATCGGTCCTTATTACATCTTATAAGTGCGATCTCTGGGAACCAACTCAGTCAGGCAACAAACACGCATGTGGGCTGAAAACTCGTCTCGTCTATCAGATGGACAGCATGCACATCGGCGATAACTAAACATTACTGGCGGGAAGCATCAACACCCATGCTTTGACCATCCAGGGTAGGCTACAACCTCAGCCGAATGCCAGCCGCGATAACTTGCATGTCGCCCTGAATGACGACAGAAAATGACGACACCGGAAGGGGCGGTGCCTCGTGACACTAAACACTCTAACCAGCTGGTTTATATGCGCTACTACAGTTCACTGATATGACAAGCTCAAATTAATTAATCAGCCACCGCAGGCAGGATAAATTTCATTAGACCTGCCACATATATATATATAATCATTAATTACTCACCCTCATGTCGTTCTAAACCCGTAAGACTTTCGTTCATCTTCGAAACACAACTGAAGATCTTTTTGATGAAATCTTACCCCTTTTCCACCAACAAGAACCAGGTGCTGGTTCAGAGCCAGAGCTAGAGCCGGTTCTGAGTTGGTTCTACTGACGGTTCTTCTAAGAACCGGTTTGCCTTTCCACAGGCTAGAGAGCCAAAACAGAGCCAGATCTTACGTCACTGTGTATACATCTCATGTTGCCCAGCAACGCTAGCGCGGCAGCGCCAAACAAAAACACACCAGGCTTGTTCGAGATGGTTCGGCTTCACGCAGACCGATCGCCGCGTGACATCAAAGCACTGCGAAAGCGATCCAAAAGCACAAGGAGTCGTATGCTCTCCAAATACTCCCGGAGCTCTGATCGGTCCGCACCGCTCCGATGCATCTCGAACAAGTCTTACATCAACAATGGCGTTCGTTGCGTTACTATTGATGCTCATGGCTTTGCGAAACTACATCGGCATCCAAACACGGCGAATCCAACGCGTTCGTGCAGCTCGCCGTAACTTGCATAGACGGAGATTACAATCGAGCAGCTATTAGCTCGATTAGCAGCTATTTAAAAAATGGCGGTCACAAGTTTCTTTTCGTCTTGTTGGTCACGGTAACCCCGCCCCCAGCCCCTGACGCAAGCGGTTCTTACTCTAGCCCAGCAATGTTTTGGTGCTACTTAAGAACCACTTTTACTGGTTCGGAGCTGGTGCTTTGGTGGTCGAAAAACAAAGAACCGATTTGAAACTAGGCTCTGGCTCCGAACCAGCACCAGCTCTGCCTTGGTGGAAAAGGGGTATCTGAGAGCTTTCTGTCCCTCGGACAGCAATGCAACTGCCACTCCATTAAAGTTCATAAAGAGATCGTAAAACAAATCCATATGAACTGAGCGGTTTAGTCCAAAATTTTCTGAAGAGACTCAATTGTTTTATATGATGATTGAATTTAGGCTTTTATTCACTTAATATTAATATTCATCAACGCACACAATAGTTGTGGTAGACGAAAGCCCAAGCATGTTCGCTTGACGTGTGAGAACCAAGGAGTTTCATTCTCGTGTTACGCAGTACTTTTGAGCTTCCGCAAGAACCAATTAGGTTTGTTCTCATTTGTTCATCAAAGCAATCGTTTCTCTTCAGAAATTTTAGACTAAACCGCATATGGATTCGCTTTACGATCTCAAAGTGGTAGTTGCGTAGATGATGCTCTCTCGTAAGACAGAAAGCTCTCAGATTTCATCAAAAAGATCTTCATTTGTGTTCCGAAGATGAACGAAAGTCTCACAGGTTTGGATTGGAATGACATGAGGGTGAGTAATCAATGACAGATTTTAAATTTTTGGGTGAACTATCCCTTTAAGTTGTGATGGGCTGATATTTTCCAAATAAGAGGGCAACGTACACTCACTACAAACGGACAGCACTGAAAGACAGTCATGCACAGCAGCAACAGCAGTCTGACATTTTGATTAATCTAGTCACGGCCGATGATTTATTCAATTGCACTGGACCGCCAAACCCCTCCGAGGGTTATATAGAATGCATTCAGAATTTCAAGTACTCAATTATACAATACATTAATTAAATTTCACCTAAATGTTTTAATTTCTTTAATGTTGGCTTGATTACAAAGAGACACCGTATTTATACTGTTTTTAAAAGTGGAATTCATTTGTGTGATATCAATTTATCATAGTGATAAGATGAGGCACAACAAGAGAGGTTTTATTATGGAGAATGTGGTTGTTAATTCAATCCTTTATCATTTGTGAGAAAAAAAAAGAGATGTGATCAAGTGTTTAGAAAGATTTTGTATTCTAACTTGTTCTGATGCGAATGGCCCAATCTTTGCTGTTGTGAATAATTTGGCTGCGTGAAAGTTCATCACTGAACAAACTGTGCATTTAAAATTAATCCCTGACGAACTGTATACACACTTAGACCTTTCCTTATCGTTTTAAGAACAATTGACCTAAAGTAGCTGAGTTTGGCAGGAAAAACATGATCTATATATATGGAAAGTTTATCAATTCTTGTATTTCTTAGGAAGTAAACCCATGACCGTGGCATTAATTACTGGCATCATTCTCTACTGTTGGCCAATTTCAAATGATCCAGGCCTGCTCCAGCCAAACAAGTTTCATTATAATGAATAACAATGCTAACAGATAGCTTTCTCCAGGTTTTTATAGATGACTGAGACCAATATTTGAATAAATCCAAATTCCAATGCTTTGTGACATCGCCTCTGCTGATTTGGCTGAATTAATAGCTTCCAGTCTGCACTACTATACATAAAATATTGATTGGAATTTTGCTCTGAGAAATGATGTCCTGAAAGCAGTTTTGCAGTGTTCTGCATGTGCAGATCAAAATTTGCTAAGATAATTCTGAATCTCAATGATCATACAGAGGCACATATGATGTCAGTAAGTTTTATTGCCCTGCTCCAGAGCTGCGCACATAGAGAGCTGCTGACTCTACAATCTAAAGCATGTGTTCCCTCACTGCTATTACAGTCTCCTTTATCTCAGATGCTGCCGACAGCCTCAGTAATTAATGAGGGTGTGCTTCTGATGTAATTTAGCTTGCTCAGGGTTGAGATACATTACATCAGACTATATGGATTCGAAATCTGTGCATCAAGGCCTTCATTCACCGTTCCAACACAAGAGAATGTACGTTCAAGAACGACCCCTCATTAAGACCAATATTCCGCGCCATGTTTTAATTGTGTTGAGGATGTTTTTTGTACTTGAAAGCCTCCTCACAAGAATCGCTATAGGATATGTATTAATTGCGCAGGCTTGTTGTCAAATCCAGTTGTTTTTATATGTTCCCGCTACCATGCTAACGCTCTACTGTGAGACTCATTAGTAACTCTCAATCAGAATTCTAAATGGCGTATGTTGGAAGCCGTCCCTTTAGGAAGAGCGTTCACACTGCCGAAACTACAGCGGTGGCTGGCAATGATCAGATTCCTGCGCCAGAGGCGAATGTGTTTATGTCCTACAGCATATGTGATTACATTTGTGCTACGCTAGAGGAATCCATTTGTTTCCGCAATTACTGTTTAATTTTCATTGCTATCCAAACATTTAAACATTAAAGCCAACTCGTGGCATCCAAACTGGGCTTAAGCATGCGCAAGTAAGTTGCAACAAGTTTTGTAATTGGCAAGATTAATAACATTTACAGCGTGGCGATGCAAATCGTCCTCTCAGCACATGAATAATGGAGAGCGAGCCATCACTTTGAATAATTCATCTCAAAATATCCTTTAGTGCAATTTTTAATGACCAGGGGCAAATCTAGATTTGTGACAACAGCACTATGCCAGTGTAATTAACGAGCTCAGCGGCACTCGCTTAATTGCTGTGAGAAAGTTCCTCGATGCCGGCAGGCTTTGGAACAGGGGGCTGAAACAAACACTAGAACGGAGGTTAGTTATGGAAGACCCATAAAGAAAACGCTTCACAACCGAGGCTCAATGGCTTAACTGCGCGGTTCTCCTGTGCACGTACCGGCTCTGATCACCGCTCATGAGTTGAATATTGATGTTGGGAATTAATTACTTGTTTTACATAGATCCAGACAAAGCCCTCGGAGGGAGAGCAAGCTCTGGGAGCAGAGCAGACTTTGACGGAGGTGGGAAATTAGAATGGGGCTTTAAGAGCTAAGTTGATGTGCGCACTGGGGAAGAAACTTAACAACATCTGAGATTGCCGATGATTACAATTAGAGTTGCATATGGAGTTGTTCGCTGCTTGGAGATTTATTTCACAAACATTGTTACTTTCAGAATGTATTGCTTTGTTCTTTAAGCTCAATCAAATGGTTGTTCACTTTTAGCTGGCTTTTCAGTCTCTCACTGTAATATTAATAATTTTAGTCAATTTAACATTGGAATTCCTACTGAAAAAAAAAAAAACTGTTAAAGCTAGCCTATAAGCTGGTTGGAAGGTTTTAATGGTTTCTTAGATGGTTTCTTATCTGGTCAGGCTGTGCGGACAGCTGACGAACCAGCTAAAACCAGCTTAAAGGACCTCGTCTGTGATGTCTGTGAAATTAGTTCGGTTTCTGTTTTTATTGCATCTTTTTATGCTCTGACAAATATTTAATTTTAAGAATTTTGTGTGTGTGTGTGTGTGGGGGGGGGGTGCACTTCTGATCTCAGCAGAAGTAGGTCATCCGGGGTACTGTTTTATGAACGTAAATTTGGCTACTATTTTCACATATTGTTATTTGCCTACTATATAGTAGGGAACCACTCCACTCCAACCAACCCATGTTTAGGTCAAATATGGACAAACGCAAACGTTTAAAATTTGTCCATATCGGTTGGGTTTGTCTAGTTGGGTTTGTCCAACATTTTTTAGAGTGATATTTAAACACTGGGCTAGTGAGAAGACCAATAGACCAAAAGAGTTTAGTGTTAGCATGTTGCTATGGTAATATAGATACAAATACAGCATGAGGGATCGATAGGTGCTGGGAATGCTGTCCATGTACATAGAGTATTCGTATTTACCAGTAGAACCATATAGCACACTTAAACATTTTACAGACATTACCTTGTCTAAATTAATTGTGGTATGCAAACATAACTTTTTGGTCCTAATTGCTATTTGCATACATTGTTTTCCCATTAGAGACCTCTTGTACTTTTGGTTTATACTCTTTGTCTTTCTCTCTCTCATTCTCTCCTTCCTCTTGTTTGTGTTAATTATCTCTAACAAACAACTCTGTATCATGTCAGGCACCCAGAGCCCTTTAAGCTATGTAGGCCTTTCACCTCTCTTCATCTCAGGCAGAGGAAGGGCTGGCTCGGGCCTCGCAGAGAATGCGATCGATCCGCTCTGTGTAATGATGGCTGAGAGATTGCCTGCATCAGAGCCTGATCTGTGCGCTGCGGCTGGATTAAGGGAACCATGGATTGCCATCGATTTCTATCTGATACAATCATTTCATTCAGACTCAAATCTCCTGCCTGGTGGAGGGAGACAATCCCTGCAAAGATCTTTTAATTCCTGCCCAGGACCTTCATCACGGGCCTCCCAATCACTACATGCTCCACAATCCTGCCAGGTTAAAACCTATTGTTGTTCTGGCTATTACTGTCAAACTTATTAATTAAGCCAGAGCAGGAGACTAAGACCCTGCTGGTCCTGAGGGGGCTCCGTTACCTCAGAGAATGGGCCAAATGAGGTCGTTGGCAGGTTTGCGCTTGCCATCAATTGTTCTTCCTGTTCCAGTTGTGTTTACTGATACGTACAACATTTGCAGTTCACTTTGTGTTCTCTCTGGAGACTCAAGAATGCTTAAACTAATGCATTCTTAGAATCATTTTTAACTGTGGAATGGTTTCTAAAAACTGTGATTAACTTGTAACTAGTTAACTTACATCTGTTTTTTCCATAAAATGCAGTGGTTTCTACAAAAGAGCACTGTTTTAAATATTTGTATGCCATTTTACATTCTCCTAGGAACACACAACGAATTTTAACTAAAGTGTTTGTTGTTGTTGTTGTTTTTTTGTTGTTTTTTTGCATAATGCTTATTGTAGGTCTCTCATATAAAACAGAGTATATAATATAATATCATAATTCTGTTTTTTTTCGTGAATTACTTGCGGTCCAGATCAGTTCTGTTTGAGAATAAACATTACATTCGCAGCAGCAGATCAGCATCAAAGATGTTCCCCACTGAGAGCTGATCCATTTCCCTTGATCAGGGTTTCTTTCAGCCCATTATATCAGTCTCTCACCATGCAGATCAATTACGCCCTCATGTATCACACTGTCATGGACATCCTTCTTAAAGCCTTCTTATAAATGCACACTTCAATTAGTCCAATTCAAGAAGCAGGGCAGTGATTCACCCTTACTCATGAAAACAAACACAGGCATGGGATTTATTGATTTTAGCCAGCTTTTCTTTAGACATTGATTAATCCCAGTATTATCTCTCCAAGGTGCAGGGAGTGTTGTGTTGTGGCAAATTTAGTTTGGCATCAGTATAGACCCCCATCTAAGACACATACACATGTCATGTTTTTTATATTGTTTCAAATGACTTGTCAAATGAGGCACATATCAGACACTGATATAAACAGATGGTGCTTCTCTAAACGGCACTGTACATATATTTCTAAAGGAATATAAATGGTATATTGTGTGTGTGTGTGTGTGTGCGTGCGTGTGTGCTCTTGTTTATGTGATTTATGAGGACACAAATTTGTATACTGACGTGTATTACGCTGGTATTACAACTTAAAAGAGGACTTTCAAAGAGGTTTAAGAGGACTTTTCATGAGTCCTCATAATTCAAATAGCTTAAAAATGTAAAAAACAATGTTTTATAAAAAAAAATTAATGCAGAATGTTTCCTGTGATGGGTAGGTTTAGGGAATAGGGGCAGTGTAAGGGGATATAATAAATATATACAAAAAAATACAGTTTGTACAGGATAAAAACCATTACGTCTATGGAATGTCCTCACAAGGTATAGCAAAACAAACTGTGTGTGTGCATGCGTGCGTGCGTGTGTGAATGCGTGTAAATGTACCAAAATACTCAATATTCTTACAGGAAAGCCACATGAGTTTTAATATTATCACCGACATCCTTTCAATCTTTCAATCCTTTCGGTCTTCTTGGTTTCACGGGTTCAATTAATGAAGGCAATGGATATAAGATCACTCCTTGAGGTCAAGAGAAAGCTTCCCCTTCACAATCCAGCTCAGCTGCAGCCGGTGGAGAAAACTTTGCCTCTGCATTACATTTTGACCTTCCGATTGATTTATCGCAATCAACTAGAAGGAAGGAGGAATTCAGGCACTGTCTGTGTGCTGAGCAAAGGCACCTTGGGACTGCAACAGACAGTTCACAGCCTCCCATCAATTTCCAGATGACAGGAACAAGAGCTACAGCGCAGAAAGGTGCAGGGCTGCAGATCGGGGAAGGAGGAGAGCCGGGCAGTCAAGAAGGTCCCTAAGGTGTCCAATAGTTAATTAGCTTTGTGAGAAAACAATCAGGTTAACAAGCCAAACAAAGTTATTAGACTCCCCACATTATCCAGCAATGCCTAGAGGCCTGTCTGTATCAGACCCCCGGTCCACTGTCACACTCAACTCTGATCACTTTGACAGCTGCTGTATTTGCACTCTGACCCCACCCCCCCCCCCTCCCCCCATCCCCCCACCGTAAATTACCTACCGTAAATATATAAAACATTTATTTTGGTGAGTAGCAACATAAATAATCACGAATTATAATATAATAACATTATAATATATTATAAGATTAATAATAATCACACAATCGCTCACTCGCGAACATAAACGGGACAACTTTAAAGGAGATTTTCTCATTGTTTCGATTTTTTGCACCTCAGATTCCAGATTTTCAAAGAGTTGTATCCCGGCCAAATATTGCCCTATCCTAACAAACCATACATGAATGGAAAACGTATTAATTCAGCTTTCAGATGATGTATAAATCTCAATTTTTAAAAAATGTACCCATGTGACTGGTTTTGTTGTCCATGGTCACATCTCATATAAGAATGCGGTTAGAGGGAAATTAGACAGAGCCAAATAACATAAATTAGGCTTACAAAAAAAAAAATCTTCAAAGTTATTTAGGAGCTATCTAGAAATTGCTCATATAGTTGAATTTCTTTGGATTGCAATTCCGTAAATTCCTCTTCCTCTCATTCCAATTCATATTCCAGTTAAACCTCCAGTGAGCCGTTGCTAATTTAATTCAAATTCCAACTAATCAACTGAAAATGAGCCAGTTCTTAAATTCTGAATTGACACCCAACCATGGTGGCTTACATGATTGTTTTTCAAAGCAATATCTGAAATTGCAAAGACGCGTTTATGTTTTGTTGTAAAGATTAACACATTTGTGTGCACATTTTCTCCCAAGTTCATGCCTCCCTTTGTTTTTCCATCAGGCTGGGTGATTCCATGCATTAATGTACTCACACAAACTAAAGCCGGTGATAAATGAGCCTATCACATAAAAGAGCAGCTGTCCACACACACTAAGTTGGACTTTCAGTCCACCCAAAGCAGACTCTATACCTATAGCGCTCGACAAGGGCTTTTATATGTTTTCGACATAAATCGGAGGCTTTGGAGGGGAAATCGCCAATTTGGACCAGACCCCATCCAAAACAAAATG
>JARPMJ010008616.1:12500-33175 GCA_033366665.1 Phoxinus dragarum | reverse complement strand
AAAATCACGCTGCGCAAAGGCAGTATGGGGAAACCCAGGGCTATTTAAACCGTGTAGCGCATCCAATTGTACTTTTTCTTTGTTTTCCTAGAAAGAAAACATTCTCAGATAACATCTACTCATCAGATGATGAGGCACCAGAACCACCAACCCTTAAAAAAAGAAAAATTGCGGACAAAGTGTTCCTCCAGCACTTCCAAAACGCACCAAAAAAAAAGGTAATGGAAAATAATAATAATAATCCAATCCAATCCTCCTTTATTTAATGGTTCGCCGGGTGGACGTCCTGTGGCGACGGGAGCGGCTCCCGCGGATGTGGGCGGCCCAGGCGGTGGCGGTCTTTGCGGGGCCGGCGTGGTGAGCACCGCTAACATCCACAAACGCTTTACAGTAAATAAAGCAATACGCATGAACCGGAGGTGGAAGGCTGTTCACAGTAAACAATGCACGCATAATCTGGGATCAAAAAGTAAAACCAAAAGGTCTCTTTGGCGGACATCTAAATTTCCGAAGTTTAAAATCAAAAAGCGATCAAATTATCCACATGATGACTGAATCAAATCTGGATTATTTCTGCCTGTCCGAAACTTTGCTGCATAAAAATCCCCTACTGCTGCGCTTCTAGTTCCGGGGTACGTCTCCTACAGGTGAGATAGAGCTGATGCCAAAGGTGGAGGGGTAATGATCTATGCGAGATTGTCTTCTTCAGTCATGTCAATGTCTCTTAGGATTTCTACATCCACAGGGCCAGCAACATCATTTATTTTATCAATTTTCTCTTCTCCTATTCCTTCCCTCATTACTTTTATTCACGGTTTCTTTTTGATTAGCTCTTTCATCATTCTCAGACGATTCCCTGTCTTTTTCCTGATGATTTTCATTGTCCTCCTTATCTTTTTGTCCCTCATCTCTTTCAATATCACTTCGTGTTCTACATTCTCTGGACACGCTCGAGCAAGATGCCCTCCTTGTCCACATTTGAAACATTTCATTGTTTCCGATGTGGCGTAAATCACGTAATCAAACTCGTCAATCCTGAACTCTATTGCGAGATTTAACTCCACGCTCTCATTGTTCATGTACACTTGTCTTCGGAAAGAAACGATGTGTTTTAACTGCGCCGATTTACAATTTATGGCAATCTTTTTAAACTGGGAAACAATTTTTCCATGTCTGGCCAATTCTCTCTGAATCACTTCATCTTTTATAAAAGGTGGTACATTTCACAACAAGATCTTTTTTGCCGTTTGCATCAAAGGCATTACCGTTGTCTAAGAATCATTTATCACGATTCCATTCACGACAATCTCATTTACTTTGTTCACATCATCCAAGAACAAAACAACTGCACTGATCATCCTAGATGCTGACAAAATACTTTTGTAACCACAACTTGCGCGACTGCCCATGCTGCACTCCTCTATTGAGCAGCGTTCCGCGGGGATGACCTTAATGCCATTCCGCTGCGTTAGCTTATCAAGTGGTACGTTTTCGGACGCTGCCATTTCAAACAGCACACGCTGAACAACAGCGCTTTACTTTCCCTGACTCCAGCACTAGATGGCCATTTTTGCTTGTCCCACCACAAAATTAAGCAGTTGACACACAAACTTTTTCTTTAGGACATATTTACATCCTAAAATGAAAATCTCTTCTGAGAATAAATCTTTTAAAACAGAAAACAGTGGTTCAAGTCTATAACAGCTTAAAAAAGCATGAAAAATAGTTTCTCTGTCATCACAAAAAGGACACTTATTACCAGTGCTTTCAGGATTTAAAGCAGAAGTAAAATCATTGACTGCAATAACACCATGAACAATTCTCCATTGTAGGTCTCCTGTTTTTTGGTCAATGGTGGTTTGTAAAAAACTCTCCATTCAGTTTTTTTGTCTTCATTCAACTTAAAAAAACCACGCCAAGGTGTATCTATCCTATTATTCAACTTTTTCTTGTTAAAAACAATTACACAGTACTTATACAAAAGCTTTCTGTCACAGGAAAAAAAATCAACACATAAAGAACTTGTTCAAGATAAAAACCAGCACACCCATCCAACTTAAGAGAAAAAAACAAACCCGGAAAACACTCTTCCGAGTCTGGATTACACAGTTTGTTTTTATAGTCCAAAGTCTCTCTTGATCACTTAGAGCAGATTCCCATCTCTGAAGAAGTTGTGCTATAACGCGAGTGAAATTTATTTGAAAAAAATGCCGCGCGTCAAAAAAACTGGCCGATGCCCATCTTTATGCAAATTAATTCAGTTGAACGCGATGCGGCTATCCAATAGAAGCAAGCACATGGAGACGGGGGGAAGTCTCTCGCGGGTCCTTTGTTCTAGACTGGCCGCTGGCTCAAAACCACGCCCATAGCGGTAAACTAGAGGAACTCCCATCAACGTACACATGTGGGGAGGCGTCGCGACACCACGCGAAATTCATGTCGGACAAGTGGATCAGCACCGTCTCACACACACACACACACGGCGCCGCCCTTCCACTCACGTCACTTTTTTAAAATCCCTTACTGCGCGAAACATGAGTCCCGCAAACGCGGCGCCGAGGAGCTTGTATGTAATCGGAGGACAAATGGCTCCTTAGTTTCGAAATGGTTTGGGTAAATAAAGGCGTTTGTCTAGCGTTAGAAGCTCATTTGAAACATTGCTGCGGCTCATTTAAGAAAATGACAGCTCCGAACCAAAGAGACGCCGCTTTAGTTTGAGGTAGTGCTAACAATAATAAAGAAAGATGATGATCATCATTGTCTTGTCTTTTGAAAATCATATTTCAAATGTCACAAGAACAGCCTTTTTCCACCTTAGAAACATTGCTAAGCTACGTAATATGCTATCAGTTTCTGATGCAGAAAAGTTAGTTCATGCATTCATGACCTCGAGACTAGATTACTGTAATGCTTTATTAGCTGGTTGTCCTGCATCCTCAGTAAACAAGCTACAGTTAGTCCAAAATGCAGCCGCTAGAGTTCTTACTAGATCAAGAAAATATGATCATATAACACCGATCTTATCATCTCTACACTGGTTACCTATTAAGTTCCGTATCAATTACAAAGTATTGTTACTGACCTATAAAGCCCTAAATGGTTTAGCTCCTGTGTATTTAAGGGATCTTCTATCGCCATATAATCCATCGCGCTCTTTAAGATCGCTAAATTCGAGGCTTCTGGTCGTACCTAGGATAACTAAGTCCACTAAAGGAGGGAGGGCGTTTTCACATCTAGCTCCTAAACTCTGGAATAGCCTTCCTGATATTGTCCGAGGCTCAGACTCGCTCTCCCCAGTTTAAAACTAGATTAAAGACGCATCTCTTTAGCCAAGCATTCACATGATGCATCTCATACCTCATGTGTACCTCATACCTCATACCTCATACCACAAAGACTTTCTGCGCATGCGTCGCGAGTGAGCGCTGTGTTTGTGTTGAAGCTCCGTCGACTTGATTCATAAATCTTTGATTTTGTTCTTTACACTCATTTAGAAACGAGCATTTTCTATTTTTCCAGCGTGTGAACATATCTCCGACACTACTCTCTATAAAAAACAATCGGATTGCTTTGATATCGCTAGTTATATCCAACTTTCCGAACTTCCGTTACTATCTCTAACGATAGCCCGCTAGCATTGCACGCGTGGCCTCGCCTATCGACCGTCTTATTTACACTCGAATCACTGAAATCGCTCTGTTTGTGTTGGAGTTTGTGTTTGTGCTTGTGCTTCGAATCGCTTGTTTGTGTTGAAGTTTGTGTCTGTGTTTCGAACCGCTTTGGCTGTGTTGGAGTTTGTGTTTTCGAATCGCTTGTTTGTGTTTGTGTTTCGAATCGCTTAACTGCTAGTTTGTGCTGTGTTTCGAATCGCTTGTTGTGTTGTCGTGTTTCGAATCGCTTAACTGTTAGTTTGTGTTTTCGAATCGCTTGTTTGTGTTTGTGTTTCGAATCGCTTAACTGTTAGTTTGTGTTGTGTTTCGAATCGCTTGTTTGTCACTTTGTTTGTGTTTGGAGATCCGTCGAATCTCCATTTCTCTATTTTTCTCTACTTTTCCAGCGTGTGAACATATCTCCGATACTACTCTCTATAAAAAACAATCGGATTGCTTTGATATCGCTGGTTATATCCAACTTTCCGAACCTCCGTTACTGTCTCTAACGTTAGCCCGCTAGCATTTGCACGCGTGGTCTCGCCTATCGACCGTCTTATTTACACTCGAATCACTGGAAGGATACGGGTTCTATCCATGATTTCAGTCCTAAATTAGTAGTGATATTGGTAGCATCACTGCTAATTCATTGTTCATCTGTCATAATGGCGAATACATCGGATGTGTGTCTACCTCTGAGTGCAGGTGAGGACACGTTTGAGCTGCATTCGGTGCGGTTGGAGCTGGAGTCCGTGGAGAAGCAGATCCGTGATCTGCTGGGGAGGCAGGCCGAGCTGCGAGACCGACGATCAGCGCTTGAAGCATCACGCGCCGATGCTCACAGGTCAGTGGTTAGTAACTTTTCGACTCCGGCCTCCTCTACTCCGTGTATTTCTCTGCACAGGACCCGAGCACCCCCTGGTTTCGTTTACCCCCGACACCGACACAGCACCATGGACCCTGGATGATGCCACAGCCCACCTCTCCGCCCCTCCCGGTCTTCGAGATCTCCACCCGGAACCGCTTCTCCCCTCTTCGCGAGACGGAACGCGACGACGCTGTGATCATCGGCAGTTCCATGGTCCGGCATGTCCGCGCTACCTCAGGTAAAGGTATGGTGCGCACTCACTGCTTTCCTGGTGCTCGTGTTCTCGATGTCGCTGCGCAGGTCCCCGAGATCCTGAACGGTGACGAGCGCGTCGGAGCTGTCGTGCTGCACGCGGGGGTGAACGACATCAGGCTGCGGCAGACGGAGGTTCTGAAGAGGGACTACAGGAGCCTGATCGAGACGGTACGCAGAACATCGCCTGAAGCAAAGATCGTCGTGTCTGGACCGCTTCCCACGTACCGACAAGGACAAGAAAGGTTCAGTAGATTGTTTGCACTAAATGAATGGTTAATGTCATGGTGTAATGAACAGAGACTGCTCTTTGTAAATAATTGGAATCTGTTTTGGGAGCGACCTAGGCTCTACCGTGCTGATGGCCTGCACCCCAGCAGAATCGGAGCGGCTGTTCTGTCGGACAACATCTCAAAGACGTTACACACCATATGACTAGTAAGTCAAAGTCCAAATCACATTCTTTGCTGTCCCAAATTAATTGATATAAGTACCAGTGTAGAACACTATATAGAAACTGTGTCTATTCCTCGTTTAGTGAGGCCAAACAATAAATATACTGCAGGATCTAAGAAAAATCTAATTGTGATTAAACCAGAAAATCTCAATATTAGTGAACAAAAACAATTTCTAAAGCTAGGTCTTCTAAACATTAGATCGCTTACACCTAAGGCGGTTATTGTAAATGAAATGGTCACTGATAATAGCTTCGATGTACTCTGCCTTACTGAAACCTGGCTTAAACCAAATGATTATTTCGGTCTTAATGAGTCCACTCCACCAGGATACGGTTATAAGCATGAGCCCCGTCTGATTGGTCGTGGCGGCGGTGTTGCAACAATCTATAGAGATATTCTTAATGTTACTCAGAAAACAGGCCACAGGTTTAATTCGTTTGAAGTACTTGTGCTAAATGTTACGCTCCCAGATGTAAGAAAGAAATCCCTATTATCTCTAGCCTTGGCTACTGTATATAGACCGCCAGGGCCCTACGCTGATTTCCTAAAAGAGTTTGCAGATTTTCTCTCAGATCTATTAGTCAATGTCGATAAGGCAATAATTGTTGGAGATTTCAACATACACGTTGATAACACAAATGATGCGTTAGGGGCTGCGTTTACAGATTTATTAAACTCCTTTGGGGTCAAGCAAAACGTTAGTGGTCCCACTCATCGTCTTAATCATACTCTAGATTTAATTATATCATATGGAACCGATCCAACCGATATAGATATTATACCGCAAAGTGATGATGTCACTGATCATTACATGGTAACTGGCATACTACGTACGGCTGAAATGTGTCATGTCGCGCCGCGTTATCGACCAGGTAGAACAATCCTTCCAACCACTATAGATAGATTCTTGAATAGCTTACCTGATCTATCTCAGCTTCTCAGTGAACCCAAACAAACAGATGAGCTAGAGGAAATGACTAGCAGTATGAGCAACATTTTCTCTAGTACATTAGAAACTGTTGCACCAATTAGATTAAAAAAGGTTAGAGAGAAAATTAAAGCACCATGGTACAACAATACTACGCATGTTATCAAGAGAGAAACTCGTAACTTAGAGCGCAAATGGAAACAAACTAATTTAGAGGTCTTTAGAATCGCGTGGAAAGACAGTATGTCACGTTATAAAAAGGCTCTAAAAGCAGCAAGGGCTGAGCATCTCCGCAAACTAATAGAAAATAACCAAAACAATCCAAGGTTTTTATTTAACACTGTGGCTAGATTAACAAATAAACAGACATCACCTGAACAAAATATTCCGTTACATCTTAATAGTAATGATTTCATGAATTTCTTCGCTGAGAAAATAGAAAGCATCAGAAACACAATTGTAAATGTTCAATCTTTGACAGCGTCTTATGATTCAGCCTCAATTATCGCCCCTCAAGAACAACTACAGCGCTTTACAACTATAGGACAGGAAGAGCTAAATAAACTTATCACTGCATCTAAACCAACAACATGTTTATTAGATCCAATACCCAGTAAACTACTGAAAGAAGTGTTACCTGTAGTGGAAGAGCCTCTTCTCAATATTATTAACTCGTCTCTATCTTTAGGACATGTTCCAAAAACATTCAAGCTGGCAGTTATAAAACCTCTTATTAAGAAACCACAATTAGATCCAAATAACCTAGCAAATTACAGACCCATTTCAAATCTTCCATTTATGTCTAAAATACTAGAAAAAGTTGTGTCCGCTCAATTGTGCTCTTTCTTGCAAGAAAACGATATCTATGAAAAATTTCAGTCAGGATTCAGGCCACATCATAGCACAGAAACTGCGCTGGTTAAAATTACAAATGATTTACTTTTAGCTTCTGACCAAGGCTGTATCTCAATACTAGTTTTACTCGATCTTAGTGCTGCGTTTGACACTATAGATCATAAAATACTCTTAGATCGACTTCAAAATTACACTGGTGTTCAGGGACAGGCATTAAGCTGGTTTAGATCGTACCTATCAGACCGTTACCATTTTGTCCATTTAAATGGGGAAAAATCAAAGATAACGTCAGTAAATTATGGAGTGCCGCAAGGATCTGTGTTAGGCCCTGTGCTATTCTCAATTTATATGCTGCCACTTGGTAATATTATAAGAAAACATGGAATAAGTTTCCACTGTTATGCTGATGACACTCAATTATATATTTCATCACGACCAGATGATAACACTAAATTATCTAAAATGACAGAGTGTGTTAAAGATATAAAATATTGGATGACATGTAATTTTCTTCTATTAAATTCAGATAAAACGGAGGTATTACTGATTGGTCCAAAAAACTGCCCACAAAACCTCTTACAATACAACCTTAATCTAGATGGACGTCCTGTTACTTTATCCTCTACAGTAAAAGACCTGGGTGTTATACTAGACCGCAACTTGTCTTTTGATAATCATATTTCAAATGTCACAAGAACAGCCTTTTTCCACCTTAGAAACATTGCTAAGCTACGTAATATGCTATCAGTTTCTGATGCAGAAAAGTTAGTTCATGCATTCATGACCTCGAGACTAGATTACTGTAATGCTTTATTAGCTGGTTGTCCTGCATCCTCCGTAAACAAGCTACAGTTAGTCCAAAATGCAGCTGCTAGAGTTCTTACTAGGTCAAGAAAATATGATCAAATAACACCAATTTTATCATCTCTACACTGGTTACCTATTAAGTTCCGTATCAATTACAAAGTATTGTTACTGACCTATAAAGCCCTAAATGGTTTAGCTCCTGTGTATTTAAGAGATCTTCTATCGCCATATAATCCATCGCGCTCTTTAAGATCGCTAAATTCGAGGCTTCTGGTCGTACCTAGGATAACTAAGTCCACTAAAGGAGGGAGGGCGTTTTCACATCTAGCTCCTAAACTCTGGAATAGCCTTCCTGATACTGTCCGAGGCTCAGACTCGCTCTCCCAGTTTAAAACTAGATTAAAGACGCATCTCTTTAGCCAAGCATTCACATGATGCATCTCATACCTTTTATACTACAGTTAAATCAGATCAAATGCATTCATATTATGAACAGCAGCTACGCTAATTATTTCCCATCTGCCTTTTTTGTTGTTATCTCGGGACGCCTGTCCCTATAACTCAAATAGAGTTCGTCAGCTCCAGTTATGTATCCAGCCTCTCATGGAGACTTCAGATGCCCCAACGCCTGTGATGAGACGACTCGACGCCTGTGAAGAGACGACCCAACGCCGGCGATATGTTATGCCCTAAATTTTATGATTAACTAACTGTATTTTTGTATGTATATTTTGAAATGCATTTTCTGTAAAGCTGCTTTGAAACAATATGTGTTGTGAAAAGCACTATACAAATAAACTTGATTTGAATTGAATTGAATCATCACCTTATCTGTTACCACTGAAATGTATTTGTAATGTATTTCCATATTTAAGCGCTGTATCACACAAGTTGCAGCTTACTGTACATGTGTCATTCTTGTTGGTGAAATGGTCCCACACACAACTCTTCCTCGCACGCTTCTTCCTCCCGTCGTCTGCCCTGGCTCTATCCTCGAGTGTGTTAGCCTGTAGCCTTTAATTTTCGCAAACCTTGTGAGCGTGCGAACCCAAACGCTGTGACCTCGCGACACATGTTTTTATTGGTTTATTAAGTACAAACAGGCAAGTTATGAAAAATTGAGTGAGGGATTTGCTCACTTCACACAAAAAGATCTTGGAATGAGACGGCTAACTGTAGTAGTGTCACAGGTCGGGGCGGGCCAAGCCAGACTGCACCCACCCCTGAAAACCGGGAACCACCTCGAGGAACGGGTCAAGGACCAGACGGACAAGGGAATAAAAATAATGACAATACTTTATTATATTAAAATTGGTCAATTGTCTAAGTCCTAATTAAAACTTCTTCTTGCCGCCAGGGCAGTTCACGCGTCTCTGGACCTCCTGGGATGGGAGGAGGGGAACGATACTGACGGGCCGGGGGCTCGTTGAAGGGGGCTCAGGGGAGGTCCTCGCGCCGTCCAGGTAGGTCGCTCGGTAGGTACTTCTCCACGGGACTCAAGCGGGGGTCGGGGTCATACGAACCCCATTCGGACTGGAACCAGGTAGGTATGCAAGTGTGGGGGCGGGCGAGTCACTGGAACGATATGGCAAGGTTTAACTGTTCGACAGTATATGAACACTCAGCTGAGGTACCTTTCTTTCCGTTTCCAAGCCGATGCTTCCAATGGAGGACGTGTGGAGACCACCAGACGGGGAGGACACTTTGGACGAAAACACTCCACTTCGTTGAGCCCGGAAACAGTACAGGAAAGTCTTAACGGTTTCAACAGTACATGAAGCTCTCAACTGATATACCTCTCTCTTCCTCTGAACAGGGCAAAGGCTTCCAATAGGGGCGTGTGGAGACCACCAGGCAGGTAGAGCACTTTGGACGAAAACACTCCGCTTCGTTGAGCACTGAAACAGTACAGGAAAGTCTTAACGGTTTCAACAGTACATGAAACTTCAACTGATATACCTCTCTCTTCCTCTGAACAGGGCAAAGGCTTCCAATAGGGGCGTGTGGAGACCACCAGGCAGGTAGAGCACTTTGGACGAAAACGCTCCGCTTCGTTGAGCACTGAAACAGTACAGGAAAGTCTTAACGGTTTCAACAGTACATGAAACTTCAACTGATATACCTCTCCCTTCCTCTGAACAGGGCAAAGGCTTCCAATAGGGGCGGGTGGAGACCACCAGGCAGGGAGGACACTTGAGCGAAACGCTCCACTTGGCTGGACACTGGAACAACACAGCACGATTTTAACAGTTCCGCGATGCGTGAAGCGCTCAGCATTAACAGAGCCGGGTCTGCGCACAGAGGAAATTGGGCTCTGGCTTTATCAACCTTCCTTTGGAGACAGCGGGTGGAAGACTGTATGGGAAGAGTGCACGGCAGACTTCTATTACTTCTCCACACAACAATTTTCACTTCACAGCACAAACCGGGTGAATCGTCACTTTAGGCACTGTAATTCCACTCACACACCATGCATAAGGGCCCGCACTCACCCACCGGTCTTTCTCCCACCAGATCGAATCTAGTCTTTGGCTAGGGCTCGACGTCGCTCCAGGAAAAGCAGAAGAATGGTGCAGCGGTTGTTACATTCGGCAAAGAGAGGACTGAAGTTGGAGACAGATCAACAATTCACTCTGTGTAATAATTCACTCGTGCCACACACTTCCAAACCCTCGACACCACTTCAGTGTTAGTGCATATAAACAACGGATCCAATACTCATCACTTGCGTCTTTCCCACTGCTGACGATATTCCTTAGGTCTTCGCTGACGAATCCTTCACTCCTTCCTTTCTCTTCCTTAGCTTCGATCTTCGTCCCTCCACAGCCCAGCCTCAATAAAAAGAACAAACCACTGACAAACACAGTATCACACGGGAGGAGAACCACCCCACAGTCTGTGTTCTCTCTGTTTTTAAAGCCCCATCTGAGCATGTGTCCCTCTCACAGCGTTCCCTGTAATTGCCCCACACCTGCTGTCACTCAGGCAATTGGCCTCGCTGCCATGGCAACAAATTCGCAGCGCATTCACCAGGATCTTGGTCCTGTTCAGGTTTTTGTCACCCCGTGACAATGGCTACAAAAACAATACAATTCAAAAATTAACATATGATGCTGTGCATTTTTTTAGGTAGATTGCTTGCAATCATAACAAAACAAAAAAAGCTTTAACCTATATATTTGAAGAAACCTATCCTTTATATATTTTTGTGTATTCCAAAAGTAAAAAAAAGAAAAATTAGGTAGCATATTTCTGGGACATGTAAATGCACACAAAGTAGTCATTTATGCTGAAAGATACTGAACACTAAACAGAAAACATTACCTTTTACCTAGCAATTCCAAAAACACAAATACTGGTTGTGTACATTTAAGGCCTACACACCAAAAAAAGGGGAAAAACTACATGTTGTAGTAGTGCGTATGTAGCCGGTCGATTTAGACATGTGACTACTTAATTTTATATTTGTTATGTGTAATAAGAAATGTATATACTGTTAACTTCAGCAAAACTTTTCCATGTTCAATTTTCAATGGTTCCGATCGAGAGTTCCTATCAATTGTTGTATGTGGGGCTTTAATTAGCGGGACACCTACGGAAACTATATTGCTTCTCCTTTAAGCGTTCGCGCTCAGACGCATGGTGTATGCAGACGGGGAAGCGGAGGTAGTTTTTCTCTCTTCTATTTGTCTTGTATTGACTGATTTTCGCTAATGAAATCACTTTATTTAGGATGTTAAAACACTGTTAAGAGGTTATGTCATAATGTGTATCAGTGTGATTCGATTATTTTCTTTGTAAGTTGCACTTTTAACCGTGTTAAAGTTAGAGCGTCATTTTCACGTGCGTCTTTCAATGCAGGAATGAGAGAGTACTGCTAGGCCTTCTATGTCCCTAATTGTGCCTCACTACTCTGTTTAAGGTGAATAAATATCCCTGAGTATCATCACTTCAGCCGTTGTGTGGTCGTGTTTCCATGGTGTCCTGTGGTTACCACTTGAAGTCTGCTACACGTACTATTAATGTCATGTATAATGGATGAAGTGCTAGAATGTTCATCTTGGATGGATGGAGATTCTGATTGCCGGTGCTGATGCGGACGAATCACAGGCAGCTGGTTTGGATTAACCCCCTGGGGTCGGCAATCACGCCGGCGTGATTTGCACGTTTTTTTTCACATAGCAGCTGAATAAACTTAAAATACTCCGTCATATATGGTCATACAGACTTAATAAAAATTAAAAAAGAATCTGTGAGATGTCTACTTTTGTATGTGTCCACTTACAATAAAAAAAAAACGTTGTGCTTTTGTAAAATAAAGAAATTAAACAGGGTGTGCTTTCTGCCTCTCTGTCTCGTGAACTTTTTTTTTCTTGAGCACGTCTCTAAACATTTAAAAAACTCAGCGAATACTTGTCACACATTTGTGAGCTCTATATATTTATAATCATTTAAGTGTGTAGTTTTAAATTATCTGATTCAAAACGAAAACAAATATTCTCTGTTTAAGTAATTTGTATAAAACCAACAAGATATTCAGTTTCTCTAACCCTTCCTCATTAGTTTTAATGTGACCACACCCACACGCGCAAAACATATAGACATGCAAATCGTCCATGTGTCGCGCGAACGCCCCCATTACCTCAACAACAAAGCGGCAAACTTTATCAGTCCTGCAGTCGTCGAGTTTGGAAGACATGCTGTGAGATTATAGGGTTTACATCTGAAGAAGAAGATCGCGATTTGAAGACAAGAACGATTTTAAGGTAAGAAATAATTCTGAATTATATTAGTTAGTGTTATTGTTGCATAAACTTCATATTGCCATTGAACTGTTGCTCGATGCTTCAGTGAATGTTCCCTGCACGCGCTGTGAGAGTTTGAGTCATTCGCGCGACGTGCGTTTGAAAAGCAAAACGCACCATGATTTTACTCCAATCTCATTTCATAACGTCATATCGATTGTAAACATTTGAAGTAACATATGATAATCAATATGTTTTTCTCTAGTGTAGTGTTACTGAAGTGTTCCTTTTTAACTATGCCTGCTATACTATTGTTCTTATTATTTGATTCAGCCCTGCAGGTATATGCCTACAAGGCACAACAAATGTATATATATGTATATATATATATATATGTGTGTGTGTGTGTATTTTGTAAATTTTAAAAAGGAATTTTCACCAGAAATCTAAAATGTATTCCCACAATCATGCAGCCCTGGTTTCTTCTTGATATCAGCATGTTCACAGTTTTTTTATATATATATATATATTTATTTTAGGTTGCTACCCGTCCTGCTGACTTCAACATGAGCATGAGGAGGTAAAGTGAAAAATCAAACACCTTGGAAATGACAGGTAGGCTATGCACTATGTTTCAGGAAAGGAAAGGTGTGTGACTGGTTAAGTCTCTGTCTTTAGTTCAGTGTGTTAAATAATGTGCTTTTTGCCATTTGTTGTGTATCTTTGGATTATGTTGTGTTGTAAATAAATTCAAACAATCAAAAAGCCATTCTTTTTTAAATCTCCTCATTCTTTGTGCAAGGTAATGTAATGATAGTGCCTGAGAGCTCCTAATAGGGCCATTATGGGAGGCTCTTTGTCTTTCTCAGGTGTGAAACACTCAATATTCATGGTAGTTTACGCCTCCTCGCATAAAGCTTTCTTACACAAAACATGTCATACAAATTTTAAATCAATATATTGTCTGATCTGAATGAGTATTCAGGATGATTTTCTCATAGTTTTGGAGCAAATATTCTAGGCTACGTGATACAATTTTCAAAAGCCTTGCGAATAAATCATTAGTTTGTGTTTCATGACATTATTTCAGTGACTTTTTTTTTGGTCATTTTCACAAACCACGCATAAATGTTATTATCTCAAAACTACAAACTTTTACATACATGCTGCTGACATATTATTGTAGCAGAGTTTGTGCTGAATGCAGTGTAATAAGACCTTAGCCATGAAAATGTCACAAGTAACAGAAATAAGCACAAATGTTAGAGCATGTCAGAACACCTCCAGGACCCAGAAAACACCTCAGACCCCAGGGGGTTAAATGGCTGGGACCAAGGACTAGGGATTGATGTTGGTGGGGGTGTCATGTTCCAGGCTGGCATATTTGTGGAATGAGGTTGATGCTGATCAGGATTCAACGCACTTGCAATAGTACCCATTAGATTCAGAAACATCTGGTTAGTGGCCTGTTGCTGTGCGTGCATCATCATGAATCTTCTCTCCTCAGCCTCCTGTTGTGCCTTAAGTATTCTCTCAAAACTGGAAGCCTCTTGAGCCACCTGAGTCTGTTCAGCTCTATGCAATTCATCCAGCATCCTTCTGTTGTCCATCATATATGCCTGGATTCCATCATCAGCTTGGCAAGCCTTTCTTTTTCTTTTTCAAGCCTTGGCTCCAGGAATGGGCAGTCTCCCTCCTCTGATGCCTTCTTCATTGACACTGCTCTCTGTGCTTGATTCAGCAGACAGTCCTGCATTAGCAACGGTGTTTGTGTCATCTGCATCACAGGATATGCTGCTTGAATCTCCCACTGTTTATTGAAATACACAATTTTGATTAATACAGACAAAAAATATGTTTCAATACATGTTACAATGTACAAAATGCAGTGTGTGTGTGTGTGTGTGTGTGTGTGTGGATAACGAAGAAAATATAACATGAAAACAAGCAACAGGTTTATGTAGCTGCTTTTGGTTAATGAGAAGTTTCCACTATACCACTATCTATGTCTAAAGTTACACCATAACTTCTGAAAAAAGTGGTTGGTATTGACAAGTGCAAAAAGTAAATAAACTCACCGTCAATCTCCGTATCAGATGCGGTAGCCTGGTCAACTGTGCTAGCATCAGTAGCATTGGAATCTGACGATGGCAATGTTGGACTATCATGGGACTCAACAACATCCACCGGATCAACGTCAGGTTTTGTCCCAAGTATTTTGTCGAGGTCATCGTACCAGGGGAACTTCTCTTTCTCCTTACCCGAGCTGCCTGTTTTGTTAAGTGCATCCCTCACTTTGATGTACTGCTGGCGAAGTTTCTTTGCCTTAACCCTGCACTGCTCCACAGATCTCTGAAACCCCCTTTCCCTGAGCTGTTTACTAAACAAAGCAAATATCTCACTGTTTTTGTGGGTTTTGGAGAGTTGGGAGCTAATATGGTCATCAGACCATATTTCTATGAGGCTCCGCACCTCCTCAGAACTCCACGTTTGTCCGCGAGCTGCCATGTTAGTGCAAAATGTCAACAAACATTATTCCTCATCCCATAATGCACAGCGCGGCTGACTACGGCAGCTGGTTTAGTCCAAAAATGTGCAGTTCTCTGACAGTTGGGTCTGTTCGAGTTCGGATCACGTTCTCACCACAAACAAACCGCTCCAGAGTTCGTTTGAAAGCGTACCGAGACCACCTTTTCGAGGAGGTCTCGGTACGCTTGTTTGGTCCGCTCTTGGTGCGCACCCGAGTGCGATTGCTGCATTCTCACCTGCCCAAACGAACCGCACCAATTCGGAAAACGAACTCTAGTGCGATTCAACCGAACTAAACAAGGCAGGTGTGAAAGCACCCTAATTTAGAGATCACTTTTTTTTTTTAACCGACTACCGACAACTTTGATCGGTTAACGTTGATACGGTCAACCATCGGTCAAACGGTCATCGGTTAACATCCCTACTCTACAGCAACTTCACTTTTATATAAATTCTCATAAAAACCAACTGCCCTCTGGCGAATATCCGAAGGATCTGTCAAAAGAATTCCAGATTCAGATCTCAAAGCATGAATGGTTCTACTTTGACCATTCTTCTTTTCTAAATTAAAGAATAATTTAGTTGAAGCATCCATTTGGTTCACGTTTTGAAATCTCGACCTTACCAAGGCCCCGCCCCCTGTCCACCAGGAGCAAGTAGATCTGCCAATTTTGTTTTGTTTTTATCTAAAAGTAAGTCTAAGAAACCTCTTGTACCAGTAGACTCTGCCAATTCTTGGAGTTTTAAAATATCAGCCTCCAATATACTCATTCTAAAATGAGTCTCTGTAGTGATGTTTCGAGTAAACTGTAAACAAAGCTGTTTAATTTGGGCTTTTGTTGTGACAACCATTGTTGTACAGAGTTATACAAATCTTTCTTAGTTTTAAAATCCTCATTCTTAGAAATGTTTGTCATTTAATAAAGGAGTGTTGAATTGCCAATAAACACTTTGGGGTTTTAAAATATTTATAAAAACTGAACATTTGACCACAATGGTCAGAAAAACTAACAGGTACAATGTGACAGTTCCTTATAACATTGTAATGGTGTTTAAAAACGTAAAATCGGTCTAACCTTGCCATAGAAATGATTCTATCACGCACACGAGTCCAAGTATTCTGTTTACGCATGCCCTTTTGTCGTCTCCAAACATCACACAATTCATGCATCTTAACAAATTGAATCAGTCGATTTCTAGAAGGTATATGAGGTTCTAAATGATTCATATCTAGATTAGATTCAGTGCAGTTCAAATCACCTCCCAAAAACAAAAACTCTTCTTGATCACATCAAAGTAACACAGAACACAATATATTTAAAAACACCATTCTCTCTATTGCGGAGACAAAAAAGAATGGCGCCTCCACCACTAAGTGAAGTATTATGAGTTAAACCCGAAAGACCACCCCACTCTCTAGCCCAATCAGAAGCATTGTTTAGATCACTATGAGTTCCCTGCAGCATCACCACATCTAACTTATTTTGTTTCACAAATTCATAAATTTCCATTCTTTTCTTAAAATCTCTTGCTACATTAATATTCAAAGCAGCAATATTAATTTCATTCATTTTTAAAAGAAAAGAAGAAAATAAAAATAAAACAAAAGCTGATAAAAACAAAACTAGAAACCCATGTGTCATGTTTGGCTTTTTAGCTATTATCATTTACAAGATCAGGGTTTAAAACTCTTACAATTTTCTTTAACCGATACATTTCTTTGTTTGTGAATAAGCTTTCCGCCATGAATATCTTGGTTTTGTCAACTAATTGTTTAATTTCTGGAAAATATTCACAGACACGTACTTCTCTTTTATTTTTCGTTGCTTTGAGGAATATTTTAATGTCTTCTACCTCGTAATCACGACTAGATGAAGCTCTTTGAGAAAAACTGAAATTTGAATCCGAAGATTCATTGCCACTTTCCATCACTTTCTTGTCATCATCATCATCATCATCATCATCATCAACAACATTTGTTTTTTCTGTTTAACACTTTGAGCTTCCCTTGAACTTTTCCTTTTACCTGGGATTTTAAACTCCGTTGTATCTGATTCTAGATCAACATCATCACACGGTTCGAACGATTGACACTTCACATTATCACTTTTATCCTTTGTCAAAACTGACTCAGTACTGGTATCATGGACTCCTTCACTCACTACAGCATGCACAGGCATTAAAGAAGAAAAAGAAAACCAGATGTATTCTGATCACAGTGTGCAATTTGCAGAACGTAACATTTAATCAAAATGTTATATTGGGGGATAACGGTTTGGTGCGCATCACTGTTTTAGGGTCACAGATTCAGTGTATGAGGACTTGAACATTTTTCACTAGAACATTATATATAAAGATTATTGTCAAATTAATATCCTACCTCCATTGCATATTTTTGTCACATCATTGTAAGTACTTGATCACCACATTTAAATTATCATTGCTAAAAATGTCTATATATGCTGTTTATGTATATTCTGTATTCTATATACAGCCCCATGAATGGGAAGTGTGTCCAAACTTATGATTGGTACTGTAATATACACAAAGAATATCAGCCGATATTCCGATTTTAGTCCCTAGAATCAGTATCGGCCCCAAAAAACATATTGGCCGGGCTTTAAACGACGAATTATGCTCATATGTAAAAGTCCAAACAGTCAGTAAGTGATAGGTGCTTGGAAACGGTATTTTCCAAATGATTTATTGATGAGTCTGCTGCTTTATAGCCACCCGAAAGCACTGTTTCTCTGCCAAGAGAGGCGATACTGGGCCAGGAAAGTCAGAACTCAGAACTCGCGCTCGCGGGGCAGTACGGGCAACATCTTCCAACTGAACGATAGCCAAGGTATGTAGCCATTACAGGGAAAAAAGCCACCAAAGAGTCTCAAAGTTGCTCGCTCATGTGTCAGAAGCGTGGGAGCTGATAAAGTAAAGCTAATAGAGTTTGTGTGGGACACATCTGAGGCTATAACTCTGCCGGCAAGGCTTTATCATATTGACAACAAACTTTGCAGTAGTCATCGTCACCTCACATTGACCACACTACATTCATTTGGTTGCAGCACGGAGAGTGATAAGAAATTAAATAACATAATATTATTTTTTAAAGAATTAAAAAAAAAAAAATGTAAATATTTTTCAGCCTTCCTGATAAAATGCAAAATGTTTTAATTACTAATTTTAATTGGTAGAATGCTGCGTTTGGTCCTTGGCCCTTATAATTGCTGTTTGCAGCTATATTTTTGATTGCAACTGTATACATACACTTTCATTAAAATCAATTCCATCATGCGTGATGCTCACAGTTCTTTTAGCCTCTGCCATTGCACATTCACCAGGCATTGACACACACACAAGATTACATACCTGACTGAAATTTCACTTTTAAGAGAGGACATGTCATCCATCCATCTTCAGGATGTTTTAAGGTTTTGATGGCTTTTTTTCTCCTCGCTCAGGCCATAACACAAAACCATTCTTCACCCAACAGGTATAACGTCCTCCATTTCAGCATCACCTTCCCTCCAAACAGCTCTGGCCCACATTGTTCTGGTCTACTGTACAACACAAATACAATCTGGGATAACAGCATGATTAATTAGAACAGGACACAGTTTCACAATGTTTTTTTGTTTTTTCAAAAAAAAAAAAAAGAAGTCTTATGGCAATTTTCCACTGCATGGTACAGCATGGCTTGCTTTTGGGGGGTTTCCACTCAGTACAGTACCTGGTATTTATTTTAGTACCCCCTTAGCTGAGGTTAAATGCCGCTCCATCTGAAAGCAGGTGATGGCGATTTACTACTGATCAAGGAACCGGCTTTACTGACGAGATGCGCATAATGTCATGCGATATGTTGCCCAGCCCTACCTGAAAGTACAAAACTGATGTTTTCTAAAAATATGCCCTATGTAAATCTTGACATTGGCTCTTAAAGGGGAACCACACAAATAATCCAATGGCATCACACATAGCCTAAACCTTTTTCATGGTTGCAGCCTGGTATTGGTCATGATCCTCTTCTCACCGGGATTGGCCATGGGGCTAGATCGGTCAGCTGCATCAGCTCTGGGAACCAGACTTGGTTTTCCCATCGCGGGGCCACGAGGAACACCGTGTGGCCCGCCTCCCTGACTCTCCTGATTACCTGTGGTAACAGTGAGATTGGGGGAAAAGCGTATAACAGGCAGCTGGGCCACGCTTGTGTAACCCAGATGGTTTTTGCCTTATTCTCCTTATTCGCGGCTCCCTTTTGCGTTCGCGTTATCGCGAGACTTTGTGAAGTAGCGCGAGACTTGAGACGGAGTGTTGCGTCACTTCCTTTAAATACGGCCGCGCGCTGTTGTTTTGGTATGTGTGTGCGCGAGCTGGTGTGTTGAGCTGCTGCAGGTAGGCGTTTAGTTCTGTAAAACATTTTATTAATTAAACTGCTGGTTTAACTATTATGTATGCCAACCTTTTAGATTGCCTCTACCTTTTGCAAATGACTGCTGTTGAGTGACTTAATGCTGTGGGAACTGGTGAGTTGTCACTGGTTGTTATACGGTGCTAAAAGTGTGTTGTATGTGTATATGGTTCAGTTAGCCGGTGCTGGCGCTGGCTGTACTTTAATCATACTGAGTCTGACTATATATACACATTTTGTGCTTATTTAAATGAGTAACACATTAATGATTAATCTTAATATTGTTGAATTATGAAGTTATCAACTACTCTTTGATTCTGAAATGTATTTTGAAGCTATTTATCGATATAGTCTATTTATAGGAGTATTCTTGCTGATTGTTAAGTTATTTATATTGCTATATGCAGTATTTATATTGAATCATGTACATGATGAAACAAATGAACTGAGATTATGATTATGATAATATGATGACTTTATTATATTATGATTATGGTGATAATAGTTGTGATGCTTGGAACCAGAGTGATGTATTAATTAGTCCTGTTTTGTACAGGCCAGGTTCTGTGCATTGATGGCGAGCCACTAGGCCCAAACCTGATGCTTTGGAGTGCATGCATCTACCGGTGTGGTAGGAGGCGCTGCAGCTGCTAACTTTGCTACACCTGCGCACACACCCTCAGAGACATTTTCACACACTTTTGACACTTCATACATCTACATAATGGTACTGATCTTATGAACTGTTCCATCGTGGACCCTTTGGACTCTGTCTGTCTCGAGGCTGTGTGTTGTGAACCGCGGCGGCTTCAAGCAACCTTTTTATGATTGAGTGAATTCTGAGATTGTTGTATGCTCATTAATAAATTTGAACTGAATACTTCATATGTGCATGTGTAAATATTGTAAATACTTGTTGTCCTATATGTAATACAATTCACAATTGCACTGCAGCCGTGACTCTGTGTATCATTGAACTCTACCATTTCCTCCCTGAACTAAGATCTTCTGATACTGGTCCACTATTTTATTTATAATTTCGGCACTTATATATGCTAAACTTGGGCCAGCGCGTCCTCGTTCTTTGAAAAGAACCATGGGCATTGAGCGTTATCTTTTGATGTGAACAGGTCAATTTTCGCTTTGCCGAAACGGCGCCACAGCAGCCGGACTGT